>PVIR01004304.1:0-80313 GCA_004026965.1 Petromus typicus | reverse complement strand
GATAAGTTTGAATCATTTCTACTTAAATGGACATACCTTGAGGATATCCTCATAAGTGAAATAAATAGGTCACAGATAGGTACATATCGCATCTTTTCTCTGGTATGAGAAAATGAAGATGTAAATGAGTCCTAGCATTGTATGTTATATATTGTGAAATAGAAAATGCTCAATGTAAAATAAGGTGAAAGGGGACACTGTTGAGATTGTAACAAAAAAGTAAGGAAACAAATTTTATGTATATGGGGGGGTGGTAGGGTGGGTAGGGCTATGGGAAAAAATGAGAATTAAGTTGTGTCTTATACTCGTACAAATCCCCATTATGGAGTACAATCATGATGTGTATATTTAATGCACCAATAAAGATTAAAAAAAAGAAATGAATCAACTGATGATAAACAAGTGTAAAAGTGCTCATGTTCATCAAGAGCATGGCAACAAAGCTGCCCGTGGCCCTGAGAACCTCCAGACCTGCTTTAGAGGAAAAGATGATGTGATTGGAAGATACTCTATCTTTCCTACCTGGATAGTTGAGTGTAGAATGTAATTCCTTGGGCATAGTTCAAGATGTGAATAATTCTGATCCTAGATGTTTGTAAATGATCAAAATGGCAGTATCACCCAACAAAAAATAGTGACCTCCCACATGAAGGAAATCAGTTATAATTCAACTGTGACGTGAATGTTGTTAACTTAATGACTTCTTGGTGTGTTTATGGCTACTTCTACCATTATAGCTGTACTTATGTTTATTCATGGTGTGGTTTCTATCAATCACCTGTCGCTTTCGAGGCTCTAATCAGGACCCTAAAACCAAAAATCGACAGGTGTCAGTGCAAACTGACATCTCTTTGTGGTAGTATATTCTCTTGCTTGACAACTACTGTTAGCTTGCATTGCTCAGAGTCTGTCTGATACATTCCAGACACACAAAGTCTCCAACTTATAGACATGTTGTGTTCTAGAAAGTCATCCTCACATAAATCAAAATACATTTTCCCTAAAAACAACTTTATAAAATGTCTACATAATTTTACTACATCCATCCATTTTATAGCATAGCTGGACTACAGGACACAGAAAACGTCTACTATTTGGAGAATGATTTAAACATGAAAATTTGCTTCTTTTTCAGAGGAATTTCTGAAGTTTTTTTTTTTTATTACAAAAGGAGGTCCTTTAAACTGGGCACAGTAGCATATACTGGTGATTGGGAAACTGAGGAAGGATAATTGCAAGTTCAAGATTAGCCTGTAAAACTGTGTGAGACCTTATCTCAAAATAAGACATAAAAAGGGGCTGGGATATACTCAGTGGCAAAGTGTCTCTAGATTCAACCTGAAGTACTGCAGGTAGAAAATGAGAATCATTTTAAAAACCAGTTTCTGCAATGAAATATATAAACATATTGTATGGATAATGATGATTATAAGGGGCCAATATGTATGTATGCTTTGGGAATTCTTCTTTTGACTAATTTAATCCTTAAAACAATTCTATCAAGTAAATGTTGCTACCATTCTCAGACAATTAAGGACATTAAACAAGGCACAGAAAGGTTAGCTACACAGTGAATAACTGGCAAACCATGATTTTATTCCAGGGTCCACAGACCTAACCAGAAATTGGCAAACTGTGACCCAATGGCAATCTGGTCTGACGTTTGTTTTTGTCAATAAAGCTTTATTGACACACACCGCAGACACTTCGGTGGCAGACAATCACAGAAGATACCAAATGCCTTGCAAAGCCCAAAACATTTCCTGTCTGACCCTTTTCAGAAAATACTTGCTGAGCCAAAGCTAATCCATCCTCTGCACTGCCTCCAAGGAGGAGCAGATCCTTCCACCTCTGGCCCTAAGACCCACTGGCCTGAGATTCATGGTCAGGGGAGATTCAGGAGTCCTGATGGCCCTCAGTAATGGCAGCAGCCATGGTTGGTGACAAAGTTATACCTGCACACGATGCTGTGTGTCTTGATCAGCTCCCTGCTATATTTCCTGCTTCTCTAAAAATGAGACCCACGGTTCACAGGCACAGAACGTTAGCTCAGAGGAGGAAGGGACTGTTTGTTCTGCTCATACTGGAGCCTTAAGACCGAACAAATGAGAGGATGTGGAATTTGTTTCTAACTTGAGGACATATGTACTTCACTTAGAACAAATGCAAGGCCCACAGACTTGCCACCTGTGAGTGTCATGACTGAGACTGGGCTGGCTGGGTCACAGGGAGGTGAGCTGCTCTGCTAGGGCCTCCGTTAGCAGCAGGCCTCTTCCAGCCATCCTGCAGCTTCACTCATGGATCATCTTTTTTTGCTAAGATTCTAGAGTCAACAATTTAAATTTACAACATTTTCCATCTCATTATCAGATGAATGCTAATGCAGCAGGCAGAGTTGTAAATGCTCATTTGTTCTGATTTTCCTTTCATCAGACTGAATGACTTGATTTCTGGGGGAGGCAATGAGTGCCACAGTTGTAGGGAGAGGAACTCAGTAGACTAGATGCTCTGAGGCCATAGGAGCATACCTGTTCCTGAAAGGATCAACCATGGTGCTGTGTGAGGATAAAACTTACTCATCTGAGTGAAACTGTCTTGGAGGAAGAGAGAGAGTAGAAGCAAGAACAGCAGCAACTCATACAGAGCGGTACAGAGAGCGAGCCAGGGACGCCAGGAAGCCACTGTGCTGTGTCTGGGATGGAGAAAGATGAAGCAGGATGGGGGCAAAAGGAAGCTCCCCATTTTATACTCTGACATCAACAGTTGCCTGTTTGGGAAGGTTGGCTTCCCTGGAAGGGCTCACATGCAGGCCCCAGCCTTTTTGCTCTGGGGCACGACCATCAACAGAATACCATTATGGGATGGAGTGCCTGCCTCCAGTCAGGTTGGAATCTCCCATGGAAACTGCAGTACGGCAGCTGCCGTGAGATTCCACGTATCTTTCTGCTGCCATCGTCTGATGGCTTTCTTCCAGGCTCTTGCAGTTGTGCTTTTACAATTGTTCAAGTAAATGAGCTAATCTACTTGGAGTAGAGTCTAGGAAATAAAGGGACAAGATATTCAGAAAGAAAGCTGGAATGTAGTACCCTCAGGGGCCCAGCTCTCAGCCCTCTGCTAACCCCACCGCTTCCTGCTGAGGTCACACTGCCTTGGGCTGGTGCTTGCTGCCCTCCCCAGTCCAGCTGTCCCAGGAGAGAGACGGCTGTCAGTGACATGCTCGGCCTCCTAACTGCCTCGGAGGAGAAATACTTCACTTTTGGCCGCAAGCCTTCTGGCCGGTAGTTTATATTTTTATTTTTTAGCCTGAACCCTGACCTTTATAAAAAGCTGGACTCACTGCCCAGAAAAACAGGAAGGTTATTCACCACAAAGCAAAGGAAATAAAGGGTCCAAAGTGGGTTGCTATCTCTATGAGCAAAGCTCGGTCTCACGAGTGACCTGACCAGGACGCCCAGGGATGTTTCTCCCTTGACTGCACGCTGCGTTCAAGCTCTGACCAGGGGCTGCTCAGGACCCACATTCAGTACAGCTCTGTCAGCAACTCAGGTTTCCACTCAGTCCGAGATAGCCGAGGAACCCCAACATTGTGCCCCGAAACTCCCCGTGAGGATTCATCCATCCCAAGTGTAACGGGACATTGGGACGGGTGTCAAGGAAGCCTCCTGTTTGGAAGTCCAGGGCTGTCTTCAGCGGGGGCCAAAGGTGGCTGCAGATGATGAAGCCAGTGAAGAGATGGAGGGAGACAGAAAAGGAAGGAGCACAAAGAGAAAAGAAAGAAGAGTAAGGCAATTCCTTGCAAAACCTTGACTTTCATCTTGGTACTTGGATTCCTGTATATATTATAAGACTTATTCAGAGTGAAACCTATGTATGCTTATGTTGTCTTTTATTTATATATTTTCCTATATTTTTAAAGAGCAGAGACCATAGGCTGGTTCTCACGGTTAACTTCTGCATCTGAAGCAACAAATATATGTTGCCCTACACAAAATTTTCAATTTTAATTTGTCAACAATGAAGAAAAGCAGATTGTGTCATAGACAACTCCAGATTTGTGGCTTCTCCTGAACAGCCAGTCCTATGTGTGGACAAAGCAATGACCAGCTACCACTGCCGCCTATGGACAGGGCTCCAGCTCACTTGGTCCCTGTCGTTCTCTATTCGCTCATCAATTCTCAGGCTTCAGCTGGTTATCATCTATTTACTCCTTCATGAGCCCAGTGGAACTTTAGAGCCCCTTCCCTTCGCTACTTGACCCCAATATCCACTGTATCCAAACATCAGCATGATGAAATAATTTGAATGATTTCATGTTTGACAGTCTTTGACACTCATCCTGTCTGGATCTGATATCTATCTGTCTAATCTTTGGGAATGACAGAGTATAGACCGCAACACCGTCAGCATCTCATCAATATGTCTTCAGCAGCTCATTGTCTATGCACACTTTGGTGTGTGTGTAAGGTTGGTTTTTGGGTTTGGAAATTATCAGAGGATCCTATTTAGTCTGAAGAAGAGAAAGATTCAAAGAAAGAATTAACCAGCTACATCTAGAGAAAGCAGCGCTCACCATACACATCCCTCAAATGCCCTGACTGCAGTGATTAGAGAAGTAGAAAAATCCAAAGTGGTGACTGCGAACATGAGGTGGCTGCTTAGAGAAAAGAACATTTAGTATAAGATCACTGGTCAGTAGTAAGAAAGGATGGGAAGAAAAAGGAGAAAAGAAAAGCAGAGATAAGAGGAAGGAAGGAGAAAAATGAATATGGGAAAACAAATACCAATGAGGAAGAGGAGTAAGGGGTGGGTCTTTCCTCTAGATCTGGAGCAAAGTAAAAAGGAATCTAAAACATAAATACTTCTTGAACTTTGGTCTCTTAGAAGAAAATTAGGAAACTTTTGCTTTGGTAGAAAAAAGTCTCAGATGCTGGCATGATAGCCTAATTACATTCAAATTCCTCTAGAGCAGAAGACCAACTGAAGTCCTCCTTTTTGGAGGAGAACAAGCCTGTCTGTGTACCAAGGAGCTTGTGCTCAACCTGCTGTCTCCCTCGTGTGTGCAAACCAAGTTCTTAAGCAGAAACCAACCACAGTGTCATCTCTGCGATATTCCCAGGCTTCCTTCTCGAAAGGACAGGAGATGCAGCATGCCGATGCTTGCAAATGGAAATAATTATACACAACATTTACTTTTTAAATAAAGAAAATGAGTGCTAACATTGAAATGGCTTTTTGCTTTTCATCGTGTGACCGCAAGAGAATACATTTCCTGTAGGTGTTTTTGGAATCCTCACCTCAAATTTCTGTCTGAGCTCCATGTTGCCTTCTTCATCTCCTTCTGGAATGGGCACATTGTAGTACTCGCCTTCCTCTTGGTTAAGCAATTTGTACCTTACAAAGATATGGGAGAGAAGGAGGGTTGCACACTTGCTGGCTTAGCAGCCTCTTCTCCACCCTCTACTTGCGCTGGTGGTGAAATGCCTGCTATGTAGAGATGGCAGCCAGGTGACCAGACATCCACCTGCCACTGTGGACTGAAATCACCTGTTGCCAGCATCTCCCATGGTCTACTGAGGGGAGGCATGGGCAGGCCAAGAGCTTCCTTACCATCCACTAGCTGGCATCTTCATTAGCTCTGACACTCCAAAGGAAAGTGATCCCATGAAGTCATTCCTTGTTGTTCGATCCCAGTCCCAGATCTCTACAGATAGTCGTCGGTCTTTGTCTGAGGGTTTTAATTTGCTACAAAGACACATGCACACATGGTTGGTTATGTCCATCATGCTTTCTGGGCTGACAACCACAAGCTCACAGTCTAAAGGAACAGTATGTTCAATTTTCCTCCAGTGTCAACAGTATACCAGTTCCAGATCAGGGTTTAGCAAGCTATAATCCATGGGCTAAATCCAGTCCACTGCCACTTTGTGTAAATAAAATTTTATTAGAACATTGCCATGTGTATTAGTTTATATACTGTCTGCAGCCACTTTGGCACTAGGATGTTGAGCATGATGTGTGGCAATATTGACGGTGGCACTTACAGGTTCTTTTCAGAGCTAAGCTTTTTGGCTTTTCTGTAACAGAGTTATCTTTCTGGTTACTCAGAGAAACTGCTTCCTGAGTTTGAGTCCACACAGAGGGCCACTCATTTGTGCTCTGCTGTAGTATGTGCTTTCCTGCTCCTAACTTCTTTATTCTCTCTTATCTTTCTCTCCATTCTTCTTCCCCTTTGACCATCTCCACTTCCAAAATTCTGGTAATTCAGGTTTCTACCCCACCTGAGGACCACTTCAAATGTCACTCCTCCAGGCAGTCCTTCCTGCTTGAGATCCTCCTCTCAAGGGGTGGTTATACTACCTTTTCGACATTATTCATGGGCCCGGGATTAGCTCAGGGGTATCCCGCCTGCTTGGCGAGAGCAAGGTCCTGAGTTCGATTCCTAGTAACTGGGGGAAAAAATTATTAAATTCCTGATTCACACCTTCCCATTGCCCTCAACAGAATTTAAATTCATCAAGAGGCAGGACAACCTTTAATGATGTAAATTCCGCACCACACCTAAAACAGACTTTTAAAAACAGAACAAGTAATGATAATAATTTGGGTCTTCCAGTACACCAAGTTACTACCCATAACCAGAGGGAATGACAACTACCACTTAACAGGAGTCCACACAGGTCTTAGGAGTGAAGACATGTTTCGGGACGTTCGTCACGGATGCCTTGTGCCCTCTAACAGTGAAGCTGGCCGTGTGTGGTATGCAGAGTGGAATTTCACTAGAGGAGAAGAGAGCACTTACAAAGTGAAGGACTCGTTCCACTGGGGGTTCAGCGTGGAGCGGATGGTTTTGGTTTTCTGCTTGCTTTCATTCTTGGGATCAGGAATAAGTTTCAGCTTCACATAAGGATCTGAAAGTCCATTTGGGTCCATAGGGATTAAATTTTTTGCATCTCGTACTGTGAAGAGAAAAAGAAAATGTTACAAAAGAAGACTGACCTGAAGTGCTGAGGGCCTTGTGTCTATAGCAAGCTGGATAACAGACGTGAAGCGGTGCTGACAGGGACAGCAGGTAAAGCTCCAAAATCTCTGATGACCATCGCGAGAAAGCTGCCCGCTGCCTTCCCTGGGCAAGACAACAGGCATCATGTGCCTGCATGCCCAGCCTTGAGGTACCTGGTGGGCTGAACTGGCAGCATCTATGACCCTCAGGCACAAATTAAAAATGCAGAAAACTGAGTTCCCCTAAACCTACAGAAGCAGAATCCGTGTTTTAACAAGATTCCCGGTGACCTTCACAGGCTCCTCCTCGGTGTGACCAGCCTGGCCTAGCCCAGGGTGCCACCCATGCCCTTGAACTTCTAGAAGGGGTTATCTCTTTCAAAAGCCTGATTTCAATCCTGGCTGTAATTTGGGATCACTTGGGAGAAGGGTTAAAATTCCAATGCTCAGGATTAAATGACAATTCAGGAGATGTGGCCCTGACTTTTAAAAGCTTCTGAGGTGATTCTCTTATGCAGCAGGGATGGGGTCAGTGGTGTATAAAGCTGCAATTCAGAGTTGTTACATATGTGAAAGTCCAGGGACCAGAGCATCAACATCTTCTGAGAAGTTACTTGACCCGGCAGAGTCTCAGGCCTTGCTCAGAATCCTCCTTTTACCAAGACTTGCAGGGGACTACGGCGTACACTCAATGTGAGAATAAAAAAATACTACTGATTAGAGAGAAAGGCCTACCACCTGCACAGAGCTGACTGCTCAGAGACATGGCTGGCAGGGGTTTATGTCTGTGGGGGCGGCTGGCTGAAGCCATGGCACATCAAGGTGACATGTCATTACAGTATCTGTCATGTGGACAAGAAGTGACAAAGCTGTGGGCCTCTGTAACTACAGTGTTTCTGTCTTCCAATGGCATTTTTTTTTATTAAGAGTAATAAAAGTAAAATCTCCCGTCATCAGGGCTCCCTCTCAGGCAGACACCACAGATACTCATGCAACTGGCTGTTCTCTGTGTGGTCCCTGGGCCAGCGGCACTGGCAACATCTACTGAATCAGACTCTGTGGTGGGTGCAGAGATCTGTTCAGCAAACCTCCAGGTGATTTTGATGTAGGCAAAAGTTAGGGTCTAATGACAAATCTAGCTCACCAATGCAGATTAACAGTAGAGTTTGATTGCTATGAGTTACAGAAGAAATTTAGAAGAAGGTGAGCAGCCAATAAGGGACAAGTGGTGGGTGCTAAAGATGTTGGGTCTTTGGACACAACTACAAAAGGGATGACTGTAGGAGCAGGAGTCAAAGACAAGCTTTTCCCACACTAGCCCATGGCCCCACTGTGTGCAGACTGCTGTATTCCTGCAAGCCAGCGGCCTTACATCTTGTTGGCTGGCAGCCTTAACACAGGAAGCTGACAAGAGGACCACACTGAGTGGCCTGGGAGGAGGACTGGGCCAGCTTACATCTGCTGCCCCAGAGAAGCTGGATGTAAATTCCTCACGTGCCATGTGTGCCTTCCTCACATTTCTGCCCAGAAAACTGCAGCTAACTTTGTATTTTAGTTACTTTTCTTGTCACTGGGACAAAATACTGGATAACTTAAAGGAGAAGAGTTTATTTTAGTTTGTGATTTTTCTGAGGATTCAGTCCACAGTGGGCTGACTCCCAGGCAGGAAGGGGAGATCGGAGAGAAGATGCTCACCTTATGGTGGCCGGGAAACTGACAGCAAAGGGAGGAGCCAGGGAAGCAGATACAACCCTCCAGGTCACAAACCATCTCTACCAGCCAGGCCACACCTCCTACAGCATATCAGGTATGGATTCCTCCCCCAAAGAGAATGGAGCACTTGTGAGCCAATCGCCTGCAACCCCAAGTATCACAAAAGATGAAAAACTTGAGTGTAAAAACGGATGCCTTCCACAAGTATTGGAAACAAGCCCAAGGTGTTTGATTTAAACACCACAATGAGACTATCATATATTTCAAAAAGCAGAAAATGCCCTGGGATGTCTAACACTGGAGGCTGCAGAAAGTCACATTCCAGATAAGCTAATGAGGAACCTTTTCAAACCCACCAAGGATTTCAGGGTCGCCCTTGCCATTTGCAGAATTACTGCCAGTCCGGGCTTTGGCATCTTTAAGTTTATCAGCTCGACAGTCGGCACACATGCCATCATTTAAGGCTGATCTCTTCCAAATGGTGATGAGCTAAAATCTGGACAGGATGTAAAGCTGCGGGCTGAGACGTTATCATTTAAGTTGAAAATAAGAAGAGTTATCAATTCCGAATAACACTGAGGCAGACAGTGGGTCCAAATTTCAGTATCTTATTGTGGCAGAGAAGAGTCTTCTGATGTGTGACTTGTTGCAGGTTGGGACACCTGAATCAGGGTTATAAGCAACCATCTCGGGGTTCCATCTGCTGAGAATGTGGGCGGTGGTGCAGGGCCACCTGAACACGAGTGCTGTCTCAGTCACTTCACAGTGTGGCAAGATATTTAATCTCTGTCCTCAGCTTCCTCACTGAAGAACTGATCCTGCCTGGTACATCAGGGACACATCACCCTGACGGGTGACAAAGGCTCACATATGTAAAGTCTTACAGTGGCCACAGGCTCACTGAGGACCACGTAACAATTATCTTTGTCCAAACAAGTTACTGGCAGAGAACAAAATCCAAAAGGGTTAGTTATTCAGAAACTAGACTGTTGGCTAAGGAACTGGCAAACAAATACTGTTGAAAACAGTATGATGTAATTTTCCAATATGGTTGTAACTAAGCGATTTCAACAACAATCTTAAAAGAAGAAGCAATGATCGACTGTCTGACTAACAGGAATGTCTCCTCCTATCTGGAAAATAGAAGTCAGGAAGGAGAAAAGAAGAACAAAATTAAAGTGAAAGGAATAGATGAGAAGGGCTAGAAGCAGAAGAAGGAAGGAAGGATAAAACGCAATCAGGATGTGGGGTCAGAGGTAGAAAAATGCTGCCCCAGTAGAGGCAGGAAGCTGACCTTCGCCTCAGCTACAAATGGAAACATCTTGTTTGAGTCAAATACTGATGGCTGACTCCACCCCCAGGATCTGCCCTAAAGGGGCCCAGAGCCCTGTGGAGGGGCAGGCCAGGAATACTTTCCTGTGTAGCTCTTTGGCAATTCTGCAGTTTCTATGAGAAGAGACATCTGCTGAAGAAATACAACTATGCTGTGGTATTGGCCATTTCAGAATGGAAAGTCTGTTCTGTAATTTCAGGGTTTTAATAGAAATATAGAATACTAATTATAGTCTCATCTTTTGGAGTGAGATGGCTGTTCTGAAATTATCAGCGATCAGGTCCATTTTAAGAGATACTCACCTGCCTTAGAAGATTATATAACTTCTGGATGATGTCAAATATCCTTTGTGGATAAAACCCATCCAAAACACTTTACAAAGACCGAGGGACAGCTACCTAAATGACCCAACACAGGGGGCCAAGTCTGCCAGGACGTGTGTGTTTTAGTAAATGTTTAGAAGTGAGATAGGTACATAATCAGATGGTCTGGCCCTTCAACTCAGACGACTGAGCAGCTGGACCTGACAGAGGACTCTGCCCCAGGGGTGCCTGGGTATGGGATGGAAAAGTGCCTTGTGGACCAGAGGCCAGAGGCTCTGCCGAGGGCCTGCCTGACACAGGAAAGGGGGAGATGTTTCCTGAGGCAGGCAGGTGGGCAGGAGGACTGTGAGATTTCCTCAGAGAGAAGTGAGCTGTGCACCGAGATCTAAGTCAGCTGAGGGCCTGATGTGTATCTGACAATGTTCTGGGGACAATGGGCTCATGCTGATTGACTGGATGGTGCCGATGGCGGCTGACATCTTGGGGGCAGTGGAACATAATGGCTATGGGTACGGGAAGCTGGCTTTACCACCAGTTAGTTGTATGGCTTTGGACAAGACACTCAATTTTTCAGCCAGTTTACCTGTAGAGACAATTATCACATCTAATATCCAGAGTTACAGAGAAAATTAAATTAATTAATATATGTAAAGCATGGGGAACCTGGACTAAAGGAAGGGCTATGCAAGGATCTGGTGTTATTATTGACAGAAGTAGTAACTCGCTGTTTGCTCTCTAATTATCATCTTTATTGTTGAGACTGCTGCCTAGCCCTCCTGGCCCAGGGCAGAGCTGTTTCTTTAAGGTAAGAAACTAGGTATAATGATGGGACATTTCTTATGGCTCGGAATTTCCAGACCCCAGTGCTTAGCTAAACAGTTCCAAGAGGTTTCAAAATAGGCTGTTTTTAAAAAATTCGAGGCAATTTTTTTATCTATCCAGAGAATTCTCCAGATGGTTTCTCAATCCAGACAATGTAAGTAGTATAAATTATAAAGTATAAAGATGAACACCCATGAGCTCGCTAGGTCATGGCCAGCACCATGAAACACTCCAAGTCTTCCCTGTTCCGCCTTTGCCCTGCTGTGGGTTTTAAACCTCACTCCGAGGTCTGTGTGGGGCATGCTGGCTGGGTACAGGGCAACTGAAGTGCACTCGAGGCTCAGAAGGCTCCATCCCTGGGCATGTAAACAAGCGGCTCTGCATCTCTGCTGTCTGCAGACAGACCCGTCAGCACCGACCCACAGTGACCTGCTTGTTTGGGGGTTCACTGCCGCAGTGACATTGTCTGGTGCTATGCAAATGTCAAGCGTCTCCACATTAACTGACAACCTGGCTCATCAAAGGTATGTTTTGCTTTGGAAAATAATTATCTGTTCTACTGCCTCCTTGTCCCACCCTGCTCCAGGAGAACGCTGTTCATGGCTTTTGTTTAGAAGCCAGTGTAAAGGACAGTGGACTCACTGCCGAAGTCAGGACTGTTTGATGTGTGCAGACCCAGCGGCACCCTCCTACCTCCAACCCTTCCTCACCACAGAGGCAGGAGTAACTGAACTAAAAACTGCAGCAACTATGTTCTCTGACACCACGAAAACAAGAACAACACTTCTTTGTTTGAAGCGACGAAAAGCCAAAGAAATATGAAGGGCAAGACTACTGAAGGGAGGGCATGGGTAGAGGACTGCAGAAAATTTGTGTCCCTGGTCCAAAGAACCTGCAGTCATTCACCCTCAGGTGAATGGAGTAATGGAGGCATCTCGAACCCATAAGCCACATCTGTGGTTAATAAAAGGTGATTTCCAACCCAGAAGAATTAGTTATTTGGATGATTATTAGATACAATGTTCTTTCAACAAACTTTGACGCCACAAATTGCCTAAGAAAATATGATCAAATCTGAATACAGAGAAATTTGATGGTTTGCTTTCAAAGGTAGGCAGAGGGACATGTAGGTATATATGTGAAGGGTGTGGGAGAGAAGGGGGTAGAGAGAGAGAGAGAGGTCACTTTTTCCCATTGAAGATGACCGACTGGACCAGTGTTATTGAGGGAGTAGCCAGTTGTGGATTCTACAACCCCTTCTGGGTGCCCAGGGATGAACAAGATGGTGATGGTAGCAGCATTTTGGGAGCAATTACTAAGTGGCAGACACCGCTTAAAGCCCTTAAGGACCGTGGCAGAGGTACTATCATCAAGCCCATATGCAGTAGGGCCTGAGGGTAGAGAGGTGAAAGCACCTGCTCACTACACAGCACTAGTGAGTACTCAGGCTGGGGTGAGCCTCTGTAGATACCCAGACTTCACTTATTACTGCAGAGGAATAACCTGAACAAGAGAGTCCCAAGCAGAGGCAGGAAGTTGGCCACGGCCAGCACGGGGTGAGGGAGAACTCAGTCTTGGAGAAAATGAGGGCGGAGGAAAGAGAACAAATGGCTTCCAGTGGAGGGAGGGCGACACTGATGGAGCCCTGAGGGCCCCGGCAGGGCCAGGGTTGAGCCGCACCCGCTCCTGGACAGGTGGGTGGAAAGTGCCAGGTGTGAGTGGAGAGGTTTCTAGAGTGCAACTCCAACATCACAAACCCGCCTGGCACACTGGAGCACTCAGGTCAGTAAACGGTCTTTGCGGGGGGACAGGCCAACATCTGCCTAATGGAGAGCACAAGGCGGGAGAAACAGGCCCGCTGACACCAGAGCGGCCACGAGGGCGGCTCTCCCGTCCTGCTCAGGGTTGGGGCTTGTGCACTTGCGTGTGTCCTTCTTTCTGCTGTAGGTGATAATTCTGGAACAAATGGCACATGGAAGACACAGGGGCAACAGGAGATTGCAGTGGCTGTGAACGTAGACTGGGTCAGTTTGCCCTGCTGGGGAGACTTTGAAGAACACAAAATCATACTGTAACACAGAAAGATGACTTTCCACAAAACAGCATGAACATAACCAAGGCAGTGTTCACTTCCCCACCATCAAGATGTTGATGATGTGTAGTCTACAAGAGACCTGCTGGGTGCATGAAGCTATCGTTTTGAGGGGAGGGTGTTAACTACACAGTTTATTCTGAATGTTACACTTCAACCTGTCAATTCTTGTATTGAGTAAATTTGATAAAATTTGTTGTTTTTATGTTTCTTATTATAAAAATTAACGAAGAAAAGCAATGGTTAGTCATCTTGCATTTAAATAATTGGACTAGTATGGGTTAACAAGCATCCTGTAGTCCTCTGCAGAACAGAAAAAAAAGAAGGATGTGATCTGGGTTCATACCATGTTTGATCCCTGATAAAGTAATGCCTGCTGGCCGTGCAAGTATCTCTGCTGTTAAGTGAAGTGCTCTGGAGAACAACTGCGTCTCAGTGTACACACTGGAACACACCCACTTGGCCTTGCCTTCTGCTAGGAGGAAAGCATCAATAATAACCCTGTTAAATAACAGGAACTGGATTACAGTCCTGTGGCTTCTTGGACAAATTACTATAACACTGGTGACATACAGCAGGAGATTTATCCTCTCACAGTTGTGGAGGCCAAACATCAGCAACCCTACAACAAAGCTGAACTGTGGGCAGACCTGGGCTCCTTCTAGAGGCCCTGGAGGATCTGTTCTAGGCCTTCAGTGTCTAGAGGCTGCCGGCGCTGCCTGGCTCATGGTGCACCACTCCGATGTGCTCTATCTCCACACTACCTTCTGCTTCATGTGGAAATAACTCCTCTCTTCCTCTCACACAGGTACACACAAAACATCTATGTTTTCCCCAATTCAGGAAAATCTCCCATCTCAAGACCCTTAACCTTTAAAAAATTGTGTAAATTTACCTTTAAGCGGATACATAAAAATCATACATATTGATGATATCATGTGTGATGTTTTGATATAGGTATAATTACATAATATTTAAATTGGGTTGAACATATTTACCCATCAACATTTCTTATTTCTTTTTGGTGAACACTTTCAAAATTCTTTCTAGTTTTTTGACACATACAGCCCATGATTGTTACCTACATTTGCCCTCTGCAATGGCACAGCAGAATGCCTTAGTCCTATCTCTCTGTGACTTAGGGCCTACTGACCAACATTTCTCCATCCCTCTCCCACCTCCTCTTCCTGACTTCTGGTAACCACCATTCCACTCTCAACTTCTATGATATGAACTGTTTTAGGGTCCACATAGGAATGAGATCATGTGGCCCTGGTCTTTCTGTGCCTGACTTTTTCCACTTAACGTAATGATCCCCAGTTCCACCCATGTTAAGAGGTTTTATTCCCTCTCGGCATCCCGCTGTGTACATGTAGCACATCTGCTTTACTTGCTCCTCCGTTCTGGACATTCAGGTTGTTTCAGTTTCCAGCTACTGTGCTGCAATGAAATTGGGAAAGCAGAGGTCTCAACACACTGATCTCAGTTTCTTTGCAAACCCTTGTGCTAATATGAGAGACCACCGCCAAGGGCAGCAACACTCTCATTCCTGTCTGGAGACACGTGAAGAGTCAGATCTGCAAAGACATTTTTTCCTAAGTTCGGTCGCATCTACAGCTTTCAGGGGTTAGGATCTGGTCTCTTTGTGTGCTCATTACTCAGCCGATCAGTATCATGAAGGAATTCTTTTTAGGTAATGAACATGCCTTGGAATTAGATACTGGTGACTGTTCTACAGTCTTGTGAATACACTGATTTTAATAGGGTGAATTTTGTAGTGGGAGTTAAATTTCAGTAAAAACAAGATTAGACCTATTGACTGGTATGGTTGCAGGCCTCATTATTCCCAATCCTCACAATATTCCTGTGAAAACGGAACTCAGATGCCCATTTTCCAGATGAGGGAACACAGGGATGTTGGGTAAGTTGTCCAAGGTTGGGCTTCTGGTCAGGGATAGACCCAGGCATACGGATGCTGACTCTGGGGACTCTGGTTGGTCAGTGTAAGCCTCAGGGTTTGGTCCTGGATTCGGGTACACTTGTTCATGCGGAACAGGAGGCAGTGAACTTCTCCTGTACAGGGCCAGAGCATCAACAGTTTAGGCTTTACAGGCCACAAAATCTCTACTGAAACTACTAAGTCTGCTGCTATACAGTGACAACAGGCACAGGCAGTAAGTAAATAATGACTGGAGCCATATTCCAATGAGACTACAGTTATAACAAGTAGAAAGGTTCAAATCTGGCCCCCAAGCCACCATTTGCTGATGTCTAGCCTAAAGACAAACACCACTCAGCACCCACCAGACCTCATGGAATTGCTTGAGGCCAAGGAGTTTCTACTTCTTTCTGGTCCCGTCTGTGAGGATCTGAGCCTGCTGAACTCTGGCCTTGTCTTAGAGCTGGGGAGAAGTTCTGACTTGGGCATATGACAGAAGACATGTCTCCAGACAAGAACACGAGTGCTGCTGCCCTTGGCTGTGGTCTCCCATAACGGCATAAGCGTCATGGCCACGCTTCTCACGTGTGCTCACACTTGCTTTCTTTCCCTGGCAGCACGAGGTTCCTTCAGTGCAGTAGGTGGTCTACTCTCATAGATGAGCCTGATTTGCAGCTGCTCCCCGCAGCATCTCATCTGGCCGTGACCCACGGCTGTTGGCCAACCCCCCCGGTTCAGACTCTCCAGGTCGTTCTGCACCTTGGCGGCACCCAAGCACCAAGTGCAAACACCGAGCTCCATGTGGAGTCAGTGAGTCCATTCGAAAATGATGCACCAGCTGCTTCAGAAGGAAGGTATGCACCAGAGCAACGGAGGACAAAGGGGCACTGGCAAGGCCTCTGCTTCACACTTAACCCAGCTGTGTTTCTCCAGGCTGAGGGCCCGGCCTTGCCAAGCGAGTTACCCTCCTAAGTGTAGAGCCCCAGTTTGAGGGCATCCTGAGCAGACGATGGGGTAGATCAGAGACAAAAGAGAAAACCCTCGTGCACCAGCTCGGAACCAGGAAATGGCTTCATTATACCACAAAGCGTACAGCTCATGTTTCACCATTACATTATGGGAAGAACACCCAGTTCTTGAGATTTATTTGCATCTGTACTTTGGGCAACTGCTAAAGATGCCATGAGGGAGAAACAGTGTCTATGAAGCTGCCAGTTCCCCAGTATCAGCACGAGTCAGTTCTGCGCCAGCATCCAGAATTCCTGGGCAAATGTTGATAGAGAAATTGGTGGAGTGACAGATTGCTTCCGGAACAGGATTTGCTGAAACTCTTTCCACGTAATGGTGTGGGGGTGGTCAAGCTGTCTGGCACTAAGGCAAAGTTCCCAGTTTAGGGGCTCTGCCTTGGAGCCTCTCAAACCCATCAGGCAGACAAGCCTTCGCATGGTGTTGGGGTAACACTGGCACAGGGCCTCAGTACCAGCAAGCCTATCAGGAAGGTGGAGAGATCCCAGAAGAAGGGGCCCAGGCAGATTCTGGGGGCACAGGGAGAGGGAACAGTGAGTGACATGTTGTTCCCAAGTCACATCTTTTAACTTTGGCTACTGGGCAACCCTATCACAACCCAGAACAGACATTCTGTATCCTCTTAAAGC
Source organism: Petromus typicus (assembly GCA_004026965.1). NCBI lineage: Eukaryota > Metazoa > Chordata > Mammalia > Rodentia > Petromuridae > Petromus > Petromus typicus. The sequence goes on along the minus strand of PVIR01004304.1, from coordinate 63,437 downwards.
TATGCACGCTTAGCACAATACTGTAGTGTCTATGACATTTGGTAGCATTCATGGGGCCTGGGTCAAGGATCTCTGTGTTATGTATGGATAGAGATCTGCTTCTCCAACAGTGAGGGCAACTTTCTCCGTCCTCCATCTACATACAGAACCTATGAACAAAGGGAGCTCGGAACCCCTTGGGCTGGTCCCTGTTTTGGTCAAGCGTGGGAAGATGCCTGTGCTATGGTGTGAGGCTTTGTCCCCCTTAACCCACCTGCCACCATCAATTTAGATGTAGAACGTCTAACCCTGAGATGTTGTCACTGAGAAGAATCAGGAAACGAGTTCTCACCAGACATAAAAACAGGCAGCACCCTGACTCTCCAGCTTCCGTAACTGTGAGAGATAATTTTTTGTTATTGATAAGTGACTCAGGTGTGACATTTTGTTGTGGCAGCCTGCACAGAGCCAGGAGTCTGGCTAGCATGAGACTGGAAAAGCACTAGCCTGTCCTTGAGAGCTATGGAAATGGGGAAAGAACTGACTGGGGTCCGCTCTTGGACAGGGATGGGAGGAAAGGGCTGGTCCAAGGTGGCTCTGCACAGCCCCAGAGGCTGCCACCCTTCCGAGTGACACAACATCACTGTTTGGCCATAAACAACAGAAACATCACATTATTCTCTCACCATGATGGAGAGATTTTTGGTCACAGCTTGAGTAGTCCTTTGTTACAGCATTTTCTGAGGGTCCAAAAAACGGAAAAGTGACTTAACAGTTTATGTTTCCCTCCATTTACTTCAACATTTCTGTCTCCATTTTAGGGAGGGCTCACGATCTGGCCCAGCTCCACTGAGCATATGGTGGTGGGACTCAGAAGTCACCATGAACTCCAGATGGCTGCTTGGGGATGATAAGCAGTTATTGGCATCTAACCGATCACGTTTAGGACTTAAGTCATCTGAAAGGTCCATGCCACACTAACGAAGCCAGTCTCTCTTTGTTACTAATTATCTTGAAGCCCGGCTGCCTAGCAGAGCCGCTCGCTCTGCGCTCTGCAACTGTGTGCTGCCTACTTGCCTCTCCACGTCGCCTTGCCCCATGGTTCTGGGGTCACACCGGCCCTTCCTGGGTGCAAGCCTCCTGGAGCTCACCCCTCTGTCTATCTCAGCAGCACAAACCTGTCCTTCTCTAACCTTCTGCTTTCCTGCCATACCGGCCATGGGACTCTGGTCTCTGGGGACCGACAGCACCTTGAGCAGAGGCTGCATCGCGTCCCACTCGCGTCTCTCTTTGGTACTAACAAAGGGCAAGGCAAGTGCTCAAAGGGTTCTTGCTGACTGACTGAGAAGCTAAAGTGAACCAAAAGCCTTGAAAGCCTTGCATCTCTGGCTGCAGTACATCAAGTGTCCATTTGGAGGGACTCCAGGACAAAGAAAAACCAGACGGCTTTTCTGAGACAGACGAAAACCAGGCCAAATGGCATCCAGAACCTTTTCTGAATACTACATTAGACACTTTAAGCCCACAGAAACTGAAGGACATATGATATGTGTGCAGCTTTCAGGAAACTGTGTCACATGGGCACTTGGGAAATCATCATTTGCTAATTTTTTCTGTATTTTGAGAAATACAGAATGCAAAGACATCAAGCTCAAACAATTGCTGAGTGGGCACCGATTCACTGAGATTCTGTGGACTAGCCGAGACTGGGGTTTCCTGGTTTGGTGTGCCTGCTCTAACTGTGGTGTACCAAGTCTGCTAATGCTGCTGGTATTGAAGAACTCCACGGAACCTCATTCTATCTTTTTCATGTTAATATATGATGGCCCATAAATTCTGCAGTATTTATTTTCTTATTGTCAGAATCAAAAGCAAGAAAATATACTGAAATATACTTGCTTAGCCATATGATTCCCACTACACCTGACCTATATATACAGAAATCTGAATTCAGGGAACTTGGAAATTTCACACTGTCGCACCTAATACTAAACATTCTGTTTTGCTGGTGAGACAGGCTGCTTGGCAGTAGTGATGAAATTTCTGCCCCGGTAAATTAAGGCACCAGAAAACATGAGTTGGCAAGTCCCAAATCGAAGCAACACTGGAATATAATTTACAAAATAAATTCAGAGGAGGGTGGTGTTGGATGAGAAGGAGCAGCATGCGGTCCTTCAAGAAAGATCAGACATCTTCTGTTAGGGTTAATGGAAAATAAACTTTGCAAGGAAAGCTGTATGATCCTGCTGTTCCAGGAGGAAATATAATATGGTTATAACAGAAATGTCCTCAGGCTGTGAGAGATGGATGTGATTCTGTATAAAAGCATAAAAAAAAATGACCTGTTAGAAATATTTATTTTTCCTTGTGAGGATAACAGATGCACTTATCATAAGAAATATGAAAACATAAAAGTATAAACAAGGATATTACGAGCACCTATATTTCTACCATCTGAGAGAACTGATGCTGGCACACGGACACAGTGACTGTGCTCTGCTCCCCTGCTGCTGCCTATGGCGAGAGATGCTCATTTTTGTATAATTCACATCATTTTACAATAGTCTTAGATCCTTCCTTACCTTTACAGAGCACAGCAACTGATGATCCTCATGCATAAATATCATCTAAATTTTTGGTATGTTTCTTAGAACTTTTTTCCCTTGAAAATTAAGGGACACAAAATTACTTAAGACCTTTGACCTACTACCATATGACTCTCCTGAAAGTTTTACAAAGAATTCCCAAAATCTAACCAAGGGTGTGGGAAAAAAAAGGTAAAGAATAACAACTATGTGTGGTTCCTTTGTTTACTTTTTAGGTTTGATTTTTCCCCCCCATGGTTATTTTACCATTTATGTATGTTTTTCTTTGAAGTAGTCCTTATTCAAGTTCCCAGAGGGTGATGAAGAATTTTCTTCTGCTGTCACAAGACTTGTTCAGATATGCATGATAATAGGCCTTTTTCAGATTTGCTGCAAACTGTGTTTATATTTGCCATGCTTCCAGAAACATAGGAGCTTAACTTTTATGCAGTTAAAAGCTATGAAATGCTTCTTTTATTTCTTCTTCCACTTCTGTTAGGCTTGGAAAATCCTTGCCCTTTCTGAGATCAGTTACATATTCACTGAAGTTTTCTTTCATTATATTGTATCTTCTTTATATTTAACATTTAAATCCATTTGGAATTTATTTTGGTGAGCAGTGTGAGGCACGCTCTCTTTCTTTTTTTCTCCTAAATGTTTAGACAGTTTTCCCCACCACATCTGTCGAATAAGCCATACCTTTTTCGCTGGCTCCTGTGGCTTCTGTTTGTTTATAGCACGCTGTTTTCAGGGCCATCTACTTCATCACATTCACCCCACTGTTAGCCCCTGCAGCAAGCCCACCCTTTGTATTGTTCTAGATTTTCAGCAGATTTTAAAGCACAGCAGTCTAGGCCCCCACTCAGCGCTTTCCATCCCGGTGCAGTTTACATGACCCAGGGAAACTCCCTTCAGCCCATACACTTTCTGTTCACCTGACAAATCCCTGCGCAGCATTTATGCTTAGTGATTATGGACTGTTCTACTTTTGGCGTGTGCTCTATTAATAGAACAGGGCTAAGTTTTTCTTTTAAAAGTCTCTGTCTAGAAGTGGTGGGTGGTTTACCTTATCATGTACTCAGGGTCTGTAACGATAAAGCACGTCCCGGTGAGGGGCTCCGTGCTTCGGACACAACTGACCTACGAGCTGACCCTCCTCGGTGTGCAGGCCTTCCAGATGGCAAAGCCTGGCTTGGAGATGCAGAGCAACTTCCACAAAGCTGCTTCCTAGTAAGGGGCAGGCTGGGAACGCAGTCCAATTCCAGCACACTCTTCAGTTTGGGTTTTTAACTGACTCACACACATTTTTGATATTTATGTTACAAAGTACAATGTGATGTCTCCATATGTGTGTGTACAATGTAAATAATCAAGTCAGGGAATATACAGTGTACCCATCCTCTCAAGAATTTTTCGTTCCTTTGTGATATGACCAAAACCTTTCCTTTTACTAGTCTATTATTTTATATTCTATTAAATTTCTATTAATCTTAATCCTACACTGTACAGTAGAACAGTATAGAGATTCCTTTCTCCTCATAGCTCTGCCAGCATTTGTTGTTGGTTGATTTTGTGATAGTAGCCATTCTTTCTGGAGTAATGTAGAATCTCAGTGTTGTTTTCATCTGCATTTCTCAAATAACCAATGCTGTTGAACATATCTTCATATGCTTCTTAGCTGCCTTTTCTTCTTTATCTGAAAAATATCTGTTCATTTCAGATGCCTTTTTTCAACTAGGTCTTTAAATTGGGGGGAAGGCTGATTTTTTAAGCTCTTTATCTACTCTAGATAGTAGTGCTTTGTCTGAGAAACAGGTAGTAAAAATCCTTTCCCATATTGTAGGTTGTATTTTCACCCTGTTGGTGGTTTTTCTTGCTGTGCAGAAGCTTTTCAGATGAGATCCCACTTACTGTTTCTTTCTGTTAATTCTCATGCCACTAAAGTTTTGTTCATATAGTCTTTCTCTCTGCTCATGTCTTCAAGAGTTCTACTTAATCTATTTTCCAGCAGGCTAAGTGTTTCTGTTTTAATATTTAGATCTCTAATCTGCTTTGATTTTAGTTCTGTCCATGGAGAAAGAGACACATCTAGCTTTAATCTTTGGCAAGTGGAAGAAGCCCAGTATTTCCAGCACCATTTATTCCAGAGGCTATTCTTCCTGTACTGAGGGTGTCTGGCACCACCGTCAAAGATGAAGTGGCTTAGTATATCTGGAGTTGTTTCTGGTCTTCTACTCTGTCCCACGGATCCTCAGTTTGTTTCTTTGCCAGTACCATGCTTTTTTTTTTTTTCTTTAAATCACAGTGGTTTTGTAGTACAGTTTAAAGTTGGGGATTGTGATACCTTCTGTCATGATCTTGTTGCTTAGAATTGCTTTTGCTATTCTAGGTCTCTTGTGGTTCCAGATGAATTTTTGGATTATTTTCTCTAGCTCTGTGAAACATGCTGTTGGGATTTCAATTGAATTGTACTGAACCTATATAGTAGCTTTGGCAGGACAGCCATTTTCCTACCCAAGAATAAGGGGTGTCTTTCTATTTCCTGATATCCTCTTTGATCTCCCTTCTCAGAATGCTGTAGTTTTCAAAGTAGAGATCTTTCACCTTCTTTGTTAGATTGATTTTTAGGTATTTCACTTTTTGGATGCTATTGTGGAAGGAAATGATTTCCTAATTCCTCTTTCAGTGAGTCCACTGTTCATGTATATAAAGGCTACTGATTTTTCAGTATTGACCTTATATCCAGCTATGCTACTAAATCTGACAATTAAGTCTAGCAGTCTTTTGGCTGAGTTTTTAGGATCTTCTATATAGAGTATCATATCATCAATAAATACTGACATTTCTTCTTCTTTATCTATCTTTATTCCTTTCATTTTTTCTCTTGTCTAATTGCTGTGGCTAGTATTTCCAAAACTATATTGAATAGGAGTGGTGACAGTGGACATCTTTGTCTTGTTCCTGATCTTAGTATGAAAGGTTTAAGTTTTTGACCATTTAGTATGATGCTTGGTATTAGTTTCTAGTAAATAGCTTTTTGTCCAGTTGAGATAAAGACCATCTATTCCAATTTTCTGTAGGGTTTTAATCATGAATGAGTGTTGGATTTTGTCAAACGCTTTTTCTGCATCTCTATTGAGAAGACCATTTTAGTCTTTGAATCTGTTAATGCAGTGTAGACCATTTATTGATTATGTATGTTAACCACCCTTGCATACCTAGGATGAATGCAAGTTGGTCAGGTTCTATCATCTTCTTCATGATCCTCTGTATTCTGTTTGCCAGTATCTTATTAAGGATTTTTACATCAATGTTCATTAAGGAGATTGGCCTTTTGGTTCTCTTTCTGGTTGGGTCTTTCTCTGCTTTTGGAAACAATTCATTGGTTGCTTTCAGGAATGAATTTGGCAGTATTTTTTCCTTTCAACTTCATTAAAGAGTTTGAGTAGTAGTGGCATTAGCTCTTCTCTGAAATTCTTGTAGAGTTCAGCAGTAAAACCATCAGGACCAGGACTTTTCTTTGTTGGTAGGTTTTTAATTACATTTTCAATTTCACATATTGATATTGGGGTGTTTAACATTTTTATATCTTCTTTCAATTTTGGGAGTTCATATGTGTCTAGGAATCTATCCATTTCTTCTGTGTTTTTCATCTTATTGGAGTACAAGTTCTCAAAGTAGGTGTTCATTATCCTCTGAATTTCTGCTGGATCTGTGGTGATTTCTTCATTTTCATTCCTGAATACAAGGATTTGACTCTTTTCTTTCCTTTTCTTGATAAGGTTAGCTAAGGGTTTGTCAATTTTATTTATTGTTTCAAAGAACCAACTCTTTGATTCATTGATTTTTGTATGGTTCTTTTAGTCTCCACTGCATTAATCTCTGCTCTGATCCTTAAAATTTCCTCTCTTGCACAAGCTTTGGGCTTGTCTTGCTTTTCCTTGTCTAGGAGCTTGAAGTTCAGTATCAGGTTGTTCATTTGAGTGTGCTCTGTTTTGCTGGTATGAACATTCACTGCTAAGAATTTCCCTCATAGAATTGCTTTCATTATGTTCCATAGACGTCTGTATGTTATACTGGCATTATCATTTAATTGTAGAAACTGTTTAATTTCTTCTGTGACCTGCTGGTTGTTCATGAAGGTGTTGTTCAACTTCCATGTGTTTGTGAGGTTCTTGGAATTTCTTTTGCTATAGATCTCTAATTTCAAGATATTATGGTCTGACAGTATACAGGGGATAACGTCAATTCCTTTGCATTACATAAACATGCTCTATGAATTAGCATGTGATCTGCTTTAGAGAATGACCCATGAACAGCTGAGAAGAATATATGTTCTGACTTTGTGGAGTGAAATACTCTATAGACATTTATTAAGTCTATTTGATCAAAAGTTTGGTTCTGTACAGGTATTACATTATTGATTTTTTTTTTTGTCCAGTTAATCTGTCTATTTTGTGACAGTGGGGTATTGAGGTCCCCTACTACTACTGTATTAGTGTTTATCTGGCTTTTCATTCCATATATATTTGTTTTATGTAGTTGAGTGCATTAGAATTTGGTGCATAAGTGTTTATGAATGTCATCTCTTTCTCTTGGATTGTTCCCTGTATGAGGATATAGTGTCTTTCTTTGTCTGTCTTAATTAGTTTTGGTCTGAAATCTATTTTGCCTACAAATAAGACAGCCACTCCTGCTTTCTGTGATTTCCTGTTGCAATGGAGAGTTGTTTTCCACTCTTTTACTTTCAATCTAAGGATTTCTTTCTGAATTAGGTGTGTTTCTTATATATAGCACATTGCTGGATCTTGCTTATTAATCATTCTGCCAGTCTGTGTCTTTTAATTGGTGTATCAAGGCCATTGACATTAATGGATATAACTGATATATACTGATTTAGCTCTTTCATGATATTTTGCTATACTTGGCTTTTTAAATTTTTTTTGCTTTTCCCACTTTCCATTCAGTTTCTTGCCTTGCTCAGTGAGTTCATCTGGCTGGGTCTCATTGGAATGTGACACTCTATCTTTTTCTAGTATGCTGTTTAGGAATTTTTGGAGTGCAGACTTTTTATCCATATAGTTTCTTAGGTGTTCTTTATTATGGAAGCTTCTTATTTCCCCATTGATTTTGAAGGATAGTTTTGTAGTTTATGTCAATGTAGGTTGAAGGTTATTTTAAGGTTTGAAATACTTCACTCCAGGCATTGAGAAGTCTGCTGTAATTATGATCAGCTTTCCTTTGTATGTGATCTGTTTCTTTTTTCTGACTGCTCTCAGTATGTTGTTCTTCTGTTGGGTATCTGGAATTTTGATTCTTATATGCCTAGATATAGTGGTTTTTTTGTTTTTTAATATTATGGCTACTAGGAGTCCTACATGCTTCATTTATCTGGATGTGAAATGTTTTCTTTTTCTCATGAAGCTTTCTGCCATTAATCTGTGAAGTTTTTTGTTTGTTTGTTTTATTTTTTAAATATCTTTTGTACTGTCTCCTGTTTCTTCACTGGCTCCCATCAGTCTTATGTTATTCTTCTTTACATCATCTAGAAGCCGCTGGATTGATTTCTTGCTGTTTTCCATAAATTATTCCTTTCCTGTTCAGTGTCTGCAATCCTATCTTATCCTGATATTTGGTTTGCACATTCATTCATCTTATTTTCAAACTTTCATTTGAGTTTTTCATCTCCTGGAAATTTGTTTGAAAGTGTTTAACAGGTTCTATTACTTTCATAATCTGAGATTCTATCATGTTCCTGATCTCTTCTTTAGTGTTAATAATCATATTTTCCACTTTGGACACTATCTCTGTTTTTTGTTGCTATTTTTGAGACAGGGTCTCACTTTGTAGTTTAGCCTGCTCCCAAACTCACTATGTAGTCTAGGTCAGCCTCAAACTCACAGTAATCCTCCTGCCTCTGCCTCCCGAGTACTGAGATTACAGTTGTGAGCCACCACACCCAGCATTGTGGTATGTGGTTACCAGGGATTGAACTCAGGACCTTGAGCTTGCTAGACAGACTCCAGAACCACTGGCCTAAATCCCTGGTGCACTATGTATGTTTTTATCTGATAAATTATTTCTGATTTCCATTTTACTAGAATCTCTTTTGATACTGAGTCATAACCCTGGCGTTTGAGCTTCAGTTTGCTCTATTCCCATTTTCCCTGTTTTCCCCTGTGGTGATGATCTTTGTGTCTGGGTTTTAAAATTTTTTCTCATTTCTATTCTTTTGTTGTTGCTAATATTTTTCATTTAAGTTCTGGCCTACTGTCTTGGCAATGTTTAATGGAAGTGTTTTTGTCCTTAATGTTTGGAAGAGTCCAGCATCTTCTTAAGCCCTTGCTCAATGGTGCCTCTGTGATATGTGGCTTCATATCTGTCATTACTTTTTCATCTCAGGACTGGCTTTATTTTTTGTCTTCTGTATACTTTTCATTTATCTTTTCCAAAACTTTATACAGTATAAATGTTATTTGAATTCTATAGCTAAACATCTTAAAGGCTCACCCAAACATTTTTTAATCTTGTGTTTCTTTGGTTACAAAAAAAAAAAAAAAAAAAGAAAGAAAGAAAGAAATAGTATTTTCTGACTAGCCCTCATTATGAACAACTGGATAGGGTATATCTTAAATTTCTATCACGCTCCTATTCCATTTCTCATTCTTGCTACTATAAAATTATCTGGAGTCATAATTATTGTATTATGTATGGATAAATCCCCCTGATGGAGGGAACCTAGAAGTTATTTTCCAATACTTCTTTTTCACACGATCTCAATGCTTTCTACTATTCTTATATATCACAGCTCTTACACTCCTGAGCTTTTCATGTTGCTTCCTGTCTTACAGTCCTCTTTACTTTACCTTTCAATTTTTCCAAGAAAGGTATGTGTATAATGTACATTCTAAGGCCTTGCACATGTGGACTATGTCAAATGAATGGTTACCTGGCAGGGTAGCATATTTAGGGGCTATGAACTTGGTCCAAATTTTATCAGTGACGCATCCTGTTCAAATTTGGTACTTCATATAATGAGGAACCTCATGCCAAGCCAGCTTTTATTCTCCTGTAGGTCACCTACACATTCTGCTTTTTTTTTTTTAATTAAAAATTTCCTCGGGTATATCTAGTTGAACATTTCTTTCTGCTAATTTTGCTAAAATGGAACGCATTCCTTTTAGTTCAGTTGCTCCAAAGTGCTTCTGTCATCTGGAATTACTGCTTCTTTTTGTTTTGGGTTTTCTTCTTTCATTTTTGAGACAAGTAATAATTCTCAAGTTAGATCCTTTCCATTTTTATCAAACTCTCTTCCATCACTGCTGTTGTGTCCTTTCCCCACGTCTTGCAGTAGCTGCCTGGGATTCTCCCCGGGTACTGATGTGATCTTCTGTAGCATTTCCTCTGCTATCAGCTGCTCCATGCTCTCAGTTTAATGATGTTAGTGAAAGCTTTGTGCTGTGTCATAACATGGAAGAAGGCATTCATGGCAAGACAGAGCATGCATGCTACAGAGTTTGCTGTTATAGGATAGTCACTCATGTAATAATCCAGTGATTCATTAACCTATGAATGAGTTAATCCCTCATGAGGGCAGAACCCAAGTGACTTAACCTCCTATGGAAGGTTCCCACCCTACCAGCCCCATTCATGGATAGCTTTGGATAATAAGTTTCCAAATTATAAAATTTGAGGGACATATTGAAACTATAGCTCTTAGATACTGGGAAATGAGGAAAGCAAGATTCTTCTTTGGGAATCAATATGCTCCTGGATTCATCAATGCTGGGTCACAGTTTAGCTTCCCAAAGTCTCCTGATGGAGGGATCCTAGGTTTTAATACCAGCGTGGGTCTAGCAGGACTATAGTATTCACATAAAAAGAGATCCAGCCAGGGATTTAGCTCAAGTGGTACTGTGCCTACTTTGGAAGCACAACGGCCCAAATTCGATCCCTGATGTGTGTGTGTGTGTGTGTGTGTGTGTGTGTGTGTGTGTGTGTGTGTGTGTGTGTGTGTGTGTGTCAGAGAGAGAGAGAGAGAGAGAGAGAGAGAGAGAGAGAGGGAGAGGGAGAGGGAGAGAGAAAATCCAGGCAATCTGGCTGAAGGAAATGTATCCATCTGACTTCAAGTGATTCTAGCTCCAGGCACACAGCTACTTCTATCTTAAGACAAGAGCTCCATCTTAGACATTTATCTAATGCTCATGTTATAGCACGGTGACAATGTTTTCCGGACAGTGTTCTACATTCCTGGGATCTGTCTGTGGAGAGAGAAGGAACTACCAAGATTGTATTAAGTTATAGTAGATTTTCACTATTCACATATGGTGCGTGGAACAGCATTTTACATGACAAATCAATATAACAGGTTCATTATAATTTGCCTTCTTTGGGATCCTGAGTACACTGAGAGATTCCTCTAACTACCAACAGGCACAAGGGTAATTCTTTTCTGTATAAATTAATAAGTTATTTATTTTGAGACAGAGTCTTGCTTTGTATTTAGGCTGGCCCTGATCTCATTATTAGCCCAGGTGAGCCTGGAACTCACAGCAATCCTCCTGCCTCTTTCTCCTGAGTGCTGGGATTACAGGTGTGAACCACCACACCCAGCACTGTTGTATGTGGTTACCGGGAATCAAACCCAGGCCCTTGCACTTGCAATGTATGCACCAGAACCACTGAGCTAAATTTCCGGCTCCCCTGTATACATTAATCAACTGGCATCCTGCTATGTGGCTCAGTCAGAGATATGTTGGAATAGGTCTCTGCTGGCTTGATCAACCTCTCGACAGTAACGAGAGTGAACCTGGGGAGCTGTGACACGGCAGGTCAGAGTGAGCAGTGCCCTTCCTTGCCTGGATGCTGCTGCCTTTCCTAATGTGTGTCCTGTTTTGAGAAGTAAAGAGTTCTGTTCTATCAATGGCCTTCCTACATCATATCAGACTCAGATACTTCTTTGTCTTTGTTTTAAATAAATCTACTGTATTGTAAGGCTGCAATAGGAAATACTTGGAACTGCATTTCTCCCAAATTACTGTCCAAGAAACCTGGAGAACTCATGGACTACACAGATTTGCAAGTTCTTCTCTTGGCCTTGAGGACTATGTGAGCACCATTTGCACAAAGGGCAGCAGCAGCTTTGAGAAGCTGTAGTTTGGAGGAGGGTACACTTAGCAGGTACACAGAATTGACTGATGAATCACATGGGTACTGACCCACCTACATCCCTCCTCTCACTTTTATACCTAGATGCAGTGAACCCTCTCTCAAGGCAACTCCACCCCACAACGTGGTGGCACACACTTGTGGTCCATGCTCACACAGGAGACATACTATCCCTGCTGACAAACCTTCTGGTTATCCTTAGGGAGTTATTTTTAGGGCCACAGAATAAACATGTTCCACTTAGATTCAGGTTCTAGGTCTGTGCTGTCTCCTGGCAAGTTCCTAAAATCTTCTGAGGCTCATATAAAAAATGAGTCTCACTCAACAGTATTAAATGAGATTATACTTAATGTAAGTATTAAGTGAGATTATGCAAGGAAAACCTTGGGCCTAGTGCCTGGCCCAAACAAGTACTCAATAATTCTCAAGTGTTATTATCAATCTCATCCAGGGGAAACCCTCCAGCATGTTGTGGACATGCCCCAAACTCTTTCCTCGCACCATCACAGCTCAGGGGTCTGCAGTCAGTAAGACTCCTAAGGGTCCTGGGAATCAGTGCTCCCAAGGTGGGGCACAACTTTTTACCTCCAGCACTGCAAATAAAACAGGGATGACCTCTCTTCATGATAAGTGATTGTTTCTGATGATGTCAGCACTGAGATTTTTTTCACTGCAGAAGCATGTTATTACTCCAGCCACAGTTTCAAAACAAAATCTAGATGTTATCAGTACCTTTCAGTGTCTGATGGGACTCCTGAATCTCTCGTTTTTGGCCACTGTTGGTACCAAACCAAATGCACAGCCTTGGAGCACCTAGGAGTAGGGAGTGAGGAGGTGGCCTTGGGATGCTGCTCCTGGCCCAGGATGGGATTAACAGCTCCAGATCACAATACTCAGGAGTTCTTTTACCCTGGGTTTCACTGAGGGAGCCCTTGAACATTATCTTCACTCAGGCAACACCCACCAAGCAGGAAGGCTCTGGCAGTCTGCTTCTCAACCCCAGAGCAGCCACATGCTCCAGAGAGAAAGAACCTCCACCCCTCTGATGAGAGAGGCAGTTTGCTAAAGGAGAAAGGGAAGGGCTGGGTATGTGTGATTATTCAGCTCCCTCCAGGGACCAGAGAGAACTGCTCCATTTGTATTTCTGCTGCAGAATCAGTATTTCCTACCTCCCCATCCCAGAGCAGATAGAATGGTTCTCTTCTCAGAGGAACAGGTAACAATGCTAGCAACAAATGAAGTGAGAATGAGAACTCGACTTTGTTTTTGTCCTCCAGAATATGCTCACAGCTGATTCTCGAGGAATGTACCTTTCAGGGGCTACTGGGAGTCCATATGATCAGGAGATCCTAAGTACCTATCTCTAGAACATCATGATCCTTGGAGAGAAACAGAAAATAAGAATGAAATTTTTTTTCACTGTCTGTTCTACCAGTGCCATTTCTAATCTTAGAATACAAAGTCGAAGGCAAGTATTAATTAAACACATGATGTCAGAGCTAAGATACTTTCACTGATGAAGCCTTCTATCATCTCAACCATGGTTAGGGAAAAACAAAACTGTAGTCACTTTATCTTTGGAATCTCTCTCTGCTGAGGCCACCCTGTCAATACCTCAACCACCACGAGGCATGTATCAAACCCAATGAGAGATGAAACTGATATGGAAGAGAATTGATTGGTGGTTGAGACCTTTGAGGTGAAACATTTAATCTAATGAAGATACCCAGATGACGATTTCTAAATCCTTAATTTCCCAAGATGCTTCAGGAACACTAAGCCATACTGCTTAAATAATCGCTGAATTGGCCAAACTGCCAAACAGAGAAATTAAATGGGAAGACTGCCAGTGTTACAGGATTCACCGGTCAGGACAGTGCACAGGATGACAGTGCACATCGCAGCTCTTACAGGGTAGGCATCTGCCACCTACATGCTTCTTGGTGGAATGGATGGAGACAGGCCCTGCCATTGTGAGCATTAAGTCCACACTTTACAGACCAAGCAGGAAGCACATAATTTCCCTAACTATGCGAGGGCCTTGTGATGATTCATGGATAAGCTATACCTGGCTTATCTTTCTCTCTGCTGAATGGGAGCCAGGTAGCCTAGCTTCCCTCAGGAGAAAGGCTAGGAGCACAGAGGCATTATCAGCCTGTGTCAAGTGGTTCATCCTTGCAGTTGGAATTCCTCATGAAAGCAGAGCTTCAGGGGTGAGAGGCACAAACTTTCCAAGCAAACAACGCGGACTGCAGACAAAGTTGCCTCAAGGGAAAGATGCTGAAGCCAACAGCTTAAAATGCTGTTGACTGGAAGGCTTTGTCCAGTGCCTGGTCCCTAATTAAATGCCTCCTTCCTATTCCACATTCTAACTGTGAACCCTTTCAAGGGACTCTGCTTCCTGTAGGTACTATAATGATTAAACTTTGTCTACTCCATTTACACTCAAATGCAGAATGTTATTTTACAGCTTCTAAATAAGAGGGGTAAGGAATGTGCCAGGTGGCTAAGTTGGACGAATGTCACCAAATCAAATCTTTTCTTTAGCCTCGGCTGTTTCTGGAAACTAAGCAGGCCAGGAGCATGTTCATTTGTTTGAAAGGAACTTAGGGGTCATATCAAACTTTTTACATGAGCTCAGATGCAGTCAGTGCTCTCTAGTGATTTCATGGATGTACACAGTGGTTGTTGGGAAAGGGCACCCAAAGCAGTGTAGAAGTCTGACTTCTGGGCCGGTATCCTGCACAGCCCCAGCTCAGGTCACGCACTGCCTTACCTACCGTCCACTGTTTCCTTGCCACACCCTGCTCCTGGAGGATCTCTCTCCCTCGGCCCCGCCCTCACTTTTTCTGCCCTCTTCTCACAGTTGATTGGTTCAGAGATGGCACATGACACAGAGTCAACCAATACATCCTCACCTGGAGTCTTCACGCTGATGCCTGACACACTTGCAGAGATGAACCTGTGTGAAGAAATGCTGTAGGGCTAAGGTCATGTTTTCTGCAGTGGAAGAAATCCCAACTTTCAGTGTGTGTGTGTGTGTGTGTGTGATACGATACTAATATGTAGAAAGAAGAGGGGAGAGACAGGAAGCCAGTCTCTGGTTCTACATGTACTTAGGGCCCCACAGCACTTTCCCTCTTGAGTTTGATAAGATGCCCCAGATTTCTTTTCTTTCTGTCTCTGTAGGTTGACTTTGCTTCTGTCTCTTGCAACCTAGTGTTCCACCTAGTAATGGCATTCCTGTAGGAGGGGTTTCCACACACAGGAAGTGAGGGTACCGGGCCCCACAAGTGCTTTCCAAACTCAGCTTCAAGCATCTCTGAAGCATCGTGGAGAAGGGTAGGATTTCTTCCATCCTTCCATCCAGTGGGAATGTCCTTTCAAATGAAATCACTGGAAGGCATTTGCTTTCCCAGCTTGTTTAAAAAATCACTGGACTGAAAGCCTCTCATATTTTGCTGGCTGAAAAGTTCCTGGAATCTCCAACTCTGTCGTTGCTTCCATAAGAAAGGCAGAGAGTCCAGTAGCAAGAGTTTTCTCCCCTACATGACTCTCATAGCTAGGACATGGGAGAGCTGATGGCAAGCCGACAAGGCACATGGTTCCAGTGCACCCTGTGCCTCTGCAGACAGGAAGGGGAAATGGTGTTTAAGGCACGGGGCTGCCACCACAGTGAAGGAACACTTCACACTGAAATTCTAAGCCTACTGTGCTACTGCTCATCTCCAACTGTATGCTGGTAAATTTGATAGTGACTTCCTTGTGTCCTGTGTCTCCCTTGTAGGCAGGTAAAGGAAAAACAAAGTCTCATGTAAGATGTTCCTGGTGTGGGTGGAGTCCCACTGTGGTATGGCAGTAGTAGGAATGAGTTAGGACTGAAAGAAGTAACATGTCTGCTTAGTGACACGCTTTAATGTACTGAACTACATGACTTAATGTGACTGGAACAAAGCCCGATTAGCAGATGTATGAAAACCACTAGTATTTATTCAGGATTGGTTACTCTAAAGCCAGTGCCATAGGACCCACGCCCCCAGGTCACTCTTATTATTCTATAAACATGCCCCATATGTGTTCCTTGGGGAGTCATAGCTATTTCAGGTGTACTGAGTAATTTTTTCAAACACACCAGCATCCTTCGGGAGTGAGAAGCTCTGAGGATGACAGTCCCTGTGACACTGGGGTGGGGTGAACAGAACAGGCTTCAGGGCACCGTGCACAGTTGGGTATCAAGTTACAAGTGAGGAGCCTGGACTCAGCTGTTTCTGACGGTCACTGCACACATGGTTGTTCTCTGGTCTCTGGGAAGATGTTTACCTGCATCAGTTCTTCCTACAGGCAGGCTGTACATACACTGTCCACCATGCCCAGGAGTGACTCAGCAAAGGGACAGGGAGGCTAAAGCATTGTTTCCCCCCCCCCCAAAAAAAAAAAAAACCAACTCCCCTTAATGCACAGTGAAGCAAGCATTTCTGGTATATTTCCTGCCTTCAACAAAATGACACTTCCCTCATGTAAACTTTCCTACACCCTGTACCCACGTTCTGAAAACTTTTATAGGAAATTTGCCTTGTTCCTATTATTTCTTCATTGTTCTAGGGAAAAATGCCTGTCTTGGTTTAAAAAGGGACCCTGACTGTCTCTAATTAACCACAAGCCTCAAATTAGTTCCAGAGGAGCCAGAGGTAAAGTAGGCCCTGTTCTTCTCAGTATAGAAAGGCCCAGTGGGGCGCTCTGGAGCAGCGCAGCCTGCAGGTAGCCACAGCCCACTGTATCCACAAGGGGATATTTCAGAATCCCTGAGGAGCTAAGGGATTTTGTACTTTCTCAGGAGATCTGCATCTTTCCAAGTGGAAATGCCTAGAAGCTGAGATGAACACCGCCTGATGTCTCTGCCTTGTTGATGTCAGTAATCAGAGCATGTCCATACATGTTAATTAGAAAATCTTTTGTAAAACACCTGACAACAATTTTGTAGGGTATTAGGACAGTTAGTGTTGGAAAGGCTGTAAGATAGTATTGGCTGGTTCTAGCTTTCTGGGGGAACACTGAAGTCAACCTTGAAGATGACACAGATCAAGAGAGGAAAGCCATTTTTGCATTTATTTTGGGATATTTCCTTTGGTGAACCTAATGATTTCCAAACACTGTTCAAATTTTCCTCTTGCAGGGAACCAAAATAGGACACTTATCTGTTATTTATTTCTTCTTCTGTTCAAATCCTGTAAGGTCTTCCCCTTACTCCCTTACTAACCAAGGGGTTCAAAACTGTTTCAGTGGAAGGGAGTGAAAAGAGATCATTTGCAAGCTTCTAAGAGAGTCCTCACTTGGCTAATACATTGACTTTCTAGAAGAAGATCAAATTCCTTGCAATAATTTCATGGCAATTAATCTTGTGCTTAAATGATAATCCTATAATTAGAAGCAATTAAAATCCTGCACAAGGATGACCTGCTCAGTCAGTGTCAATGTCTCTGTATGCTAATGGGATAATTTTGAAAAAAAAGGCCCCAGAAATAATTTGCATCTCCCTTTCAGGGATACAAGCACTCACAGCCTATCTTCAAGAGCAGTTCTTTGTGGGTCAGAGAGGATGGATGACAGAAGCCCACATAAAGAATGTGGGAGCCTGGGGTCATTCTCAGCTGGGGAAGAGAAGCCAGCTCCCTTGTGCATGGGTGAGCTAGGATACTTTCAGACAAAGGCAAACACTGCGTTAGGGAAATGACGCTGGCAACCCCGTAACCCTTTGCCAGAATCTTGCTGCCTCCCACGGACATCCAGTGACTAAGCTGCCAGCATGGAAAGCTGTGTTCGAAGCACTTAAAGAGAACCGAGCATTAATAACAACCCGTAGGAGGCCTGCTGCTAGTTAGTACACCTCTGACATTTCGCTGTGCCACGGAGAAGTCAGGAAGAGGCACCGAGTCAGAATGTAAACAATGACATGTCTCTTGGAGAGGATGCCCCAATGTACGTCTTTAAAGGATCCCGGAAGTCACACAGCTTCGCGGCTTAGTCCAAACCGTTGGGTGGAACTGTTTTCATTGTCTGGGTGTAGGGATAAAGTGGCAGGAGCTCTTTGGACTTGGAGGACAACAGTCCAGCATGGACTGGAATGAGTTTTTCACATTGGGGCTTTTGTTCAGTCACACCATCACTGTCTTCATTGCCGTCATCATTTCAGCAAGTGTACATGAGGGACACCCCGAGTCCTCCAGCTGGATACAAGACATAAAACACTAACCTCTAAGGGCTTACGATCTGATAAGAGTGTGACAATACATAAATAAATTCCTAATGAAACTACATTAAAAGATCAGGAAGGGCACAAAGAGCAAGTGGTCCATTGAGGTAGGGTATAAAATATGAGAAGAGACTTCATGAAAATAAATGGAGCTGAATGTTGGAAAGACATTCTCGGGGGAGGAGGGGAAAGGCATAAGGAAAGGTCAGGAAAGAAAAATCTGGGAAGGCAAGTGCCTGGTCCATTGGGAAGCAAGGAACAGCTTTTCTTTACAAGCAGGATGAGGCTGGAGAGAGACAGGAGCACGCATACAAAATGAAACAGGGAGGTAGGAAAGGCCCTGGCTGACGCAGTCACATGTGACAGTGCTCTGTAGGAACGCTCGGTCAGGAGAAGATGGAAGATATAAATCCAGTGACCTAGAAGCATATGTATTTGAATGGAGCATCATGCATGCATTCTTCTGCTGTAGTTTTTGGCCCAGGGGCAAGTTCCTGTTTGCTTGGGCAAAAGACGTGCCTGCATATTAAGTGTCTGTAAACTTAAGGCTAGACACAATTTCTTCAAAGACTAGGAATGTGGAGCAGGATGAGTTCTAATGGAGGACAGCCAGAGGCAGGAAGCAAAAGCCAGCAGTGACAAAGTGTCAAAGGGCATGCCCAACCAACATGCACATGGCCCCTGCATCCAGAGGGGCCTTTGTTTCCACCTTGCCCTGCCTGGTTTAATACTCTGCTGTCAGGAAGACTTCAGACAGATTTCCTGCTGCCATTTTTATTTCTAGTCATTATTCACACTCCAGAAAATGGGGGTTCTGG
Organism: Petromus typicus; assembly: GCA_004026965.1. Taxonomy (NCBI): domain Eukaryota; kingdom Metazoa; phylum Chordata; class Mammalia; order Rodentia; family Petromuridae; genus Petromus; species Petromus typicus. Next base: position 44,637 of record PVIR01004304.1, on the reverse strand, counting down.
GGAAATGATGACAGGTCCTCCCCCATGATGGTGCCGGTAGCACTGTCATGACTGGTGCTACGCAGCCACTGCATAGTAGCCACAGCCAGTAATCGCAGGATCCAAACACGAAGTTGCAAACACTTTCAGTGTTTATATTCAAGGAAAGTAGTGGAGAAGTAAGATGTGATTTTCCCTCTGTCAGTGCACGACTCAGCTGTGTAAGAAAGTAGAACTGGCATGTGGGGATGCTGGGGGTCTCTGCTCCAGACAGCAGCTGTGTGACTGGCCAGGACCATGGAGTTCTTCAGTCTCAGTTTCCCTGGGTCCAAATCATGATAATGGTGATGAATGACACCATTTTTCTCAAAATGTTATGCTTGATGTGTTTAGCAGGTATAACCCAGGCTCTCGTGTATGACGAGCAATGAATTACAAGCACTCACCTGGGGGCAAGTGGAAAGCAGCTACATTTATTCCAGATCGTGAGGAGCTGCACACAGGGTAAGATTATGCTAGTGGTGGCAAACCTACGGTACGTGGGCCACAGCACGCTGTTCGTTATCATTCAAAGTTCTAGAAGGTTCACTGTCACTGACCCAGGTACTCAATAAAATACCAGGGAACATGTGGCATTTACTTCACGCTTATCTTTTCTGTACCTGGCCACTTATGTCTCCGCCAGCTGACATCACCACTGGCAAGAACTAGCACAAAGAGACTGTCAGGAGAAGTGCTCCGAACCAGAGCTCACAACCACCTCTTGCGCTAAACTAAACTAACAAGCCTCCGTCCTCTCTGTGGGCCTGAGGCGGACAGTGAACTTCTCTTCATCCTCCTATTTCTGCTTCCAGTGCAGGAGAACCTGTGCATCACCATGTATCACCACAGGGAAAAACAACGAAACCTTCCCCCATCGTCCTCGAATTGCTGGATGCTAAAGGATTTGTGAAACTTCTGCAAACAAAGCCATCTCCAGAAAGGATACTTTGTCATGAATAGAAGTTCCATCTATTATATTATGGATTTTTCTCTACTAGTAGTGAAGGACAAAATAAAAGAAGTGATTTCTCATATATTTGAGAGTCACAATGCCTGTCAATGTTATACATAAAGAGACAGAAGCTTGCTTGAAATAGTAGCACACACAGATTGACACAGTGCTGGATTTTCTTTTTTGAAGTGGGCTTTTGTCCAGGTTGGCCTTCAATCCTCTCAGCCTCCTGAGGAGCTGGGGCCATCGTAGGCTCCAGCACACACAGTTTCTGAGCTGGTGTCCTTGAAGTAGGCTTGGCACACTCTACTGTATGAGGAGTGATTTGTAGCCAAGAGGAGGGCAGTTATAAATCATAACCAGTGCATTCAGCCACTCTTAAGTCCTTGATGTCTGTTTAGATCATAAAGGACAATTCTGTCAATACTTTGTCCACATTTTTAATATTTTTTTTAAAAAAACAGGGTCTTACTATGTAGTTCAGGCTGGGCTTGAACTTACTATGTAGCCCAAGCTGTCCCTGAACTTGTAGCAACCCTCTTGCCCCAGCTTCCTTAATATTGGGATTATAGGCATGCATCCCCATGTGCGACCATGGACTACGGTTACACACATGCACGTGTGCCTATTTATGATTCTTTTAGCTATTTCACTCACATCATTTGTCTTTGAGTTTTTTTTTTTTTTTTTCTGGCCTGGACTACTTGGGAAATGGGTATAATGTACAAACTCCCAGGGACACAGACCATGGATGGCTCCTTGGCTCTGGACAGTGCGTGCCCCTCAGTCTTGCGCCTCCAGAGCCTGGTCTGACAGTGCTGCAGCGTATGTCATAGCACCTACCATGCAGCCAGCTCCTGGTGGCTGTAAAGAAATACTCAGTGCCTTGGCTGTGGGGGTCAGAGGAAGGCTATTCACAAATGGGGCTTCCACAGCCACAGAAGCACACTCCAGTTTGAGACACAACAATCCTACCTCCTTTGCTCGGCTGTCTGCTAAAGGGAGGAGCAGTGGTGGCTGTGGGCAGAGGCCTACGAGGTCTGCTGGAATGAGAGAGCCCAGCCACGGAAGCAGATCCTGTTGGGCGATCAGAGCTGCTTCACCCAGGGCTTCCTCCTGGTTGCAGATTCACTACAGAGCCCACTCTAGTGCAGCCTTGGGCCGGCCAACACCGAGCTCCAGACATAGGGAACACTGGTCAGCTCTTATGGGGTCTGCAGTGGCCCCCACAGTGAGGCTGAAGAACAGCCCAATGTGCTCCTGTATGTTCTTCCTCTAGATTCACTGATTGTTAACACTGTTAACACCTTGTTTCAGGTGCCTCTGCCTGCAAGCATGAGCTAGGGTCCTCTCCCTCGCTCTCCTTCTCATCACAGTCTCGGAATTGCACAGTCTAAATGGACAGAAAGAGGTCTGAGTGCTGCAAGGAGCCTGACACGGAATCCTCCCCTCTCCCAGGGGAGTGCAGGTTAGAACTTTAATCACCATACACATTAACAATCTAACGTAGTTGAGAAAGTGAGACTCTTCGTCAAAATAATCTGTCTGGGAGAGACATTTTCTCAAAACCACTGTAAAGCACTTGATTTTTTTTTTCATTTACTGGCAACATTATAATGAAAATTAATTCCCATAAAGAATTATTTATACCACTCCTACAAATCAAATTTTAAAAAGCACACAAAAATATAGAAAACCTATTAAAATGGCCTATTGGAATAAAAATATTACACTATTTTGATAACATCAGCACCACTACTCCAAGGTGAAAAAAGCCCCACAAATATACCACGAAGGCGGAGGCCTTTCCTATAAATAGCACACCAACTGAGCAAGAAAACTCACTTCTAGTCTCTGAAGGGTGATTTCCATCCCAAAGCAGAACTCCCACTGGGAATTTCTATGTTACTTTGGAAATTATTTTCAACCTGAGTGACTGTATACAGGTAAATGGGAACTGAGCTTGTCTAGCAATTAACACAGTTGTTCAGGGTTTAGGTTTAAATGCATTTTCTGAGAAATTGCTTGCCTGTGGACCCTCAGCTTGGCTCAGTATGGTTTGCTGTTTATATTTGTATTCTCATTAAAGCCAGGCTAATTCCCACACTCCATTTAAAACCTCAGTGGGAGCTCTCTCCCTCCACCTTTCAGCCTGGTCTCCTCCACGGGGTCTTTTCCTTCTCAGTCACACCTTCCACTGGTGTACTATTAGGGGCTGCATAATGTGGCATTAATTACACTTGGGCTTGGATTGTTCTTCAGTCCCTTCACATGGTACCTTGTCCTCCTAGTTTTAAATCCCACAGCTGGATTTTCCGCACCCTCAAAAACCTTGTGGAATGTTGAGGGGGGGTTACTATTCACTCAAGAGGAGATGCTCCTTAATAAGAAAGAGATATGGGAGGTTGAGAGCCCAGGCATGGAAAGGCAAGCCTGGGCTCAGCCCTACTCCAGCACCCTCTAACCATGATTTATAGCAAGTTCCTTCCTTCTCTTGGCTCCTTGACTCATCCAAAAAGTGAATATGCAGCGGCTATTAATTGTAAGGCACCATTTGAAGAGTCAATAAAACAATGAACCCAAGGTACTCTGCACAAGGAAAGATTGGGTCTTATGAATAGTGAGTGCACGTTGACACCAGTGGATGGTAGCTGCTGTTATCAGAAACTTTCTGAAGTTTTGGGGTGAGGGTGGAGGTACAGGCAGGAAAAAGGCCGGACACTGCCTGCCTGCATGACAGGGGTGCTAGACAGGGTCGCCCTCGGTGCGCCCTACAGTTGCACTGGAGTAATGTAAGTTGGATGCCTTCCATTTTGCTCTTTAAAACAATTCCAAGTGAGAACATAATGTTAAGTGAAATAAGTCAGACACATGAGCTTAAATATGGCACAATTTTCCTACAAGAAAAACTCAAAGTACATACATACAAATAAGGCTGATGGGAGACAGATGAATAGGAAGGGGAGAAAGTTCAGATGGTTTCCCCAAATTATCCATGCTGGTGTTTAAAAAATAGTTTAATACATATGCTAATTTGTTTCACTCATACTCATTTCTCTTAGTACCCTGAAAAGAAAGTTTTGTGCTAATCTGTTTCGTCATTATAAGAGAGGATCTTTGCATTAATGTCTTGTGTTCTGAGTAGCTACTCTGAAGATAACCCACTGTTATTCTTTTATTATTTTGTTGTGGAATTAGAATAGAATAAAACAACTTCTAGTGATGGGCACAGGCACTGCCTTTCACAGATTTATCTATATAGACTAATTCAAAAGGTGATCACCTTGGTACTTAAACTTTTCCTATGCAAAGGGTGTGGGTGCTCAGGTCCCCTGGAGTCCTACTGTAACTTTTCTCAAAGTGTGTGATTACTTTAAATGAAAAGTCCTCAAGACATTATTACTAATTAGTTATTTTGTTGAATTTGACATTCTATAACGAAAATTAAAATTCTTTGACAAAAACTGTTTAACTTTTTTAAAATTCTGGGGGTGCTGAAGATTGCCCCAAAGGAAAGTCTTGGGCATGCTAGGGAAGCGCTCTCCTACTGAGCTAAGCCCTCCAGTCCAGTAATCATATTTTAAAAATAAATTCCAATTTTTATTGGTATTATCATTAAAATGTAACTGAAATATTTAATCATTAAATTTGTCATTGTGCAAATAAATTCATTCTCCTGTGCCTCAGTTTCCTCCTCTATCAAGTAAGGATGATAGTCAGTGTCTTCACAGACACTGACAATGGGGCCCTCTTCTTGTCTTGCTGCCAGGCAGTCCTGCATGCCTGAAGTGAGCCAGCCTGTGAATGGTGCCCTTCTGAGGAAATCATGTCAGTGTTAACTGATGCTGCTAATACTGTCTGTGTTGATCTGAGTATTGGTAACTTCCCCAAGTGAGTATGTTGAAATCTCACCCCCAAGTGACAGGGCTAAAAGGGAAATGTTCTGGGAAAGGACTAAGTTACAGTGCTTATGCTTGTGTAGGGGACTGACAGTCTCACAACGAACAGTCTGTGCCCGCTGCCATGTGGGGCACAGCTTTCCTCCCCTCAGCACATGAGGACACAGCAAAAGGTGCCAGCTATGAGGCAGTGTACTGAATCCACCAGGCACTGAATCTGTCATTGCCTTAACCGTCTCAGTCTCCAGAATGATGACAAAGTTCTATTATTTAGAAATGATCCAGTCTAAGGTATTTTGTTCCAGCAGTCTGAATGGGATAAGGCATCATTATTAAATTATTGCTGTGTTCATGTTGTTAACAAAGGTCTGTATCTCTACTAAAAAAGTTTTAAGCTAATTCTCAAAAGACATGACCTCCATAGCAGCAGCGAGTCGTCTTGGCTGCTGGTTGGTTTTCCTGTGTAAAAATCCATGTTCAACCAGCAAGAGACAAGAGTCCCTTGAGATGATTCTGCATCTGGGAGTCAAGCTCACTTCTTGGCGATGGTGAAGCAATTAGCATGATATAAACCCTCGGGTGAGGGGAACTGACCTTGCTCTGTCCCCCACGTGCCATCCCAGCCAGGGCGCTTGTGTCCCTCCGTGCACTTGTACATCCCCAAGTCTGCTGGGACTTACAGAAGAGCCTCGATGACTCAGGCAGCGCCATGTGACTGCCGCTTTTATTTCAGGAGAAAGCACAGGGCATGTCCAGCATGCTCTGTGTGTGCTGCTTTATCTAGAAACACAATGAGCAACAGCTAAACATTTAAAAACTCCACGCAGGCATTCCTGCCTGACGGAAAGCCAGTCTGTGTCGCAGTTCAGCCCTAGAATTAAACTGACTGCTCACCTGTGAGGTGTATTCAGCTGCCAACAGGGGCAGCACTGGGAATAGAGGAAAAGGTAAGGGAGGGCACAGCGGTGTTTAGCCACAAGATGTCCTAAGGTGTACTCTTCAATCCCTTACCATCGCCGACACTATGTTTGTGGCAGTTCCTCCTAAACCACATGCTCCCTGCTCCCAATGCATGGATTTGACAATGCAGAAAAAAAGAGAAATAAGAGAGGAGGCCAAGCTTGAGGTCCCCATGGAGCCTTCTTCCTCTGTCAGAGGTGCCCTTGCTATCAGCAGAGAGGAGGGCGGGATGGACTCTAGTGGCAACCTCAGCTGAATGAAAGACATGTTAAGTAAGAGCCACAGCCCTGGAGGCAACAACAGGTGTGGTTCAGAGAGAAAGGAACTTGTCTAAAACAGCAAAGTCAAGAGAGTCTTCGCCTACGGGTTTCACACACAGGTCCATCTTGCCAGTTAGCTGCAGCCGGTTTGCTCTGGGACGCTCTCCACTGGCAAGCTGTGTGGCCTCTCTCCTCGCAGTACCTCAAAGTTCTTTGTTTGGTTTCTCTGCCCTCTTACCTGAGCAGATAGCACTGGGTAGAAAGATACCTAATTTTTTAAAAATGAAGATGTTTTCCAGGGTCAGCTTTCCCTAGAACTCTTCCCCCTTCCTTTTTTTTCTAAAACAGATGCCATCCAGCTTTTCTCCCAGAACGCTGTCTGTCATTTACAAACAAGTAGCATTAAATTCAATTTATTTGACATGGATGACAGCTTAAAGTCTTTAAATAAAAATGAAAATATAATGCTTTTGTTGATGAGACAACAATGAATGCACTTGTCGAAGAACAAGCACATGAGTGGTTCAGGAGGGAGCCCTGAGGGCTGAGATCTGACATAAGCCTCGAATCACCATGGAATGGCTCATGGCACAGAGAGGTCAAGACAAGGTGAGGACACAGGGTAGGTCCCAGGCACTAAGGCACCAGGTGAACTTGAGCCACAAGGCTTGAGTGTGTTGGTGCATGATTTGGTGGGAAAATTAAAGGAAAAGCAGAACGTGGTGGAGCACTCCCAGGCTCAGCCCCAAAAGGGAGCCTTTTGGCTGGACCACCGGTGGGGAATTCCGATCTGTGTCTGGGCCGTCTGTAGGAGGTACATGCATTGTGAAATTAGCAGCAGGGGTCTGGAGTTTAGTGTTTTAGTTTCAATTTGGACTACTCCTTATGAGGCTCACAATCAGGTAGTTGTGGGGCCTGAACGATCTATATGAAATTTCCAACACCAGGCCTAACACAGGGAAGCACATGCCCACAGCCGGTGGCTGTCACTATGGCTCCGTAGGTTCATCAGGTTACCACAGCCCAGCACCACTGAGTGCCTGGGTCTTCCATCTATCCCTTGCCCTCCCCCAGCTCTCCCACAAAGAGCATTTTGATAACTGGCTCCTTTGGTCCCTAGTCCCTGGAGAGAGTATCCCAATCCACCTCATGGCTGTGACTTGGTACACACTGAGTATTTGGGAATTTGAATGTAGAGGCCAGTTTCTTGGAGACGTGTTAACTCACATCTACTGGGCTTGCAGGTGGTGACAGTTCAATCATTATAAATGTCTTGAGAGGGCTCAAGGCACCCAGGCAAGCTCCCCCCTTGATAGGACCCTGACCTTAAAAATGCTGCTCCTGGCCAAGTATGCATTACCTGTAACATGGAGCTTCTCATCGGTGACCTCAGCCTTCAGGTAAATCCGCCCCCTCTTCTCTGTGTGATCCATTCCACAGAGGCTGGGAACATTTATTACACACTGCTTGTGAACATTCATGTCGCAGGCTGTGAATGGAGAAAGCACAGGGTCAGGGTGGCCATATGGACTCACATCACTTCCTCTGTCTGAGCAGAAGTGGGAATTACTCTCTGACTTGATACTTCGCTATAATGTTTCTGGTGACATCAAGAGCTGTTAGCAGATGTCTCTTCCAACACAAGCTTCCTGTGAGTGACAATATCCTTAAAATATCCATCCCATATTTGCTCAGTTTTCACAGAGGTAAAATACCTCTACTTAGTCTTCTGTGACTGTTTCAAATATTTCACAAAGTCCACATAGGTAAACGTATATGAAGTCAGACTAATATTTTATGTACACACAGGCATATGATATGCAAATTTTAAGCGGAGGATACTTTTTGCCAAATAATTTTTTCTGCTTCTCTGGGTTCAATGCTGAGAGAGTAACAATCTGTGGGTTTAATACAGGAAATTCATACAATTTTATTTCCCTCAACCAACCCTTTGTTTTCAAGAAGGTGTAAGTTCGTTGCCTTTTTTTTCTTAATGAACTTGTGTGTGATACTTTAAGCCTGTCTTCAGATATTTAAATATTATTCCCAGTAAAACAAATATACAGCTGGCAGGAGCCATTCCTTACAGCTGACATTATGTGTGAGAGACAAGGGGAGGACAAAAAAAGATCCGTCTTTTTGCAGCAAACCAAAGAAACCCTGCGAGGAATCCCAGTGCTGACTGTGAAGACAAGGTGGTGGTTCCCCCAACCCGGCTGCTCGGCATCCCCCTAATCCTCCAAGAGAAGAAGCAAGGTTATTCCATGATCTTCAAGGCACAGCCCTGTCGCTCCTTTCATTTTGAGTACTTAATTGTAGCGCAGCAAAATAAACTGTGAAAAGCATCACGCACAATGCTTATCTGCAACGAATGAACTCTGAGAGGAGGATAAAGGAGGCAATGAGGAAAGAATGAGTCACAGGTCTGGATAGGCAGATAAAGTCCAGCTTCTGTTCCACAATGAACTGTTCCAGATCTTGTGCCTCAGCCTCGCCAACATTAAAACACTTAAAAAGTTGTGTTGTGAATGTAACTTGAGCTAAGCAAGTCATGCCCTCAAGTGCCCTGTAGAACTGGCAATTTGAGGAAAGCAAAAATCCAGGGCTTCTGGAAAGAACAGAGGTGGCGGGGCAGATGGGGGCAGAAGTGCTCTGCACTGTGTTTTTCTCTGGGCTATACCATGAACTGCTTTTCAGCTTTGGGAAGCTTATTACAGTTTCCAACTCCCCACCCAGAAGCTGCCCCAGACAAGTGCCTTCTACTGACTTCCCCACAAGGTGGAGCTGCACGCAGTCCGCAGACTGCAATGGTATAAGGTGCCAAGACAAAGAGGCTGTGTCCCAGTGGAAGGGAGGAAACTGCTGGGGGCCCCAGGTCCACCTGCTCAGCCTCCTCCTCCTCCCAAGCAGGAGCCCCAGAAGCTCTGAAGTCCAAGGAAAATTAGTTTAAAACAAAACAAAACAAAAGCACTGCTCTAGGTCAGAGGTTTTAGGTATTTTTTAGAGAATCAATTTTTTATACAAAATTTAAAGTAGGACCCTAATAAATACACCAACTGAATGTTTTTAATTAGCATAAATTTAGTTAACAGGTTCAAATTATACCAGTTATTATGAGAATATTAAAAAATAAACTCTTCTGATCTAAAAAAAACCCCTCTAAAATAAGCTCATAGCCAGTATATGCTGTGGTATGAGTGTGTCCCTCAGAAGTTTGCAAACTTCATTCCCAAGTTGACATTAACGGTCCCCGGAGGCAGGACCTTTGGGAGGTAATTAGTGCTGGATGAGTCTGTGAGCTTGGGGCCCTGTGGTCACATGAATGGGCTTGTAAGAAGGGAAGGAGCGATCCAGGCTGGCAGCTCCAACTCTCTCCTTGTGTGAGGCCCTCGTTTCTTATGATGCAACATGAAAATCCTCACTGTGATTGGTACTGTGTTTTCCAACTTCTTACCCCTAGAACTGTGAGCAGAATAAGCCTCTAGTCTTTACAGATGTCCATCTCAGGTATCTATTACAGCCACAGAAACTAGACTAGGCAACCTCTCCGAGTGCCTCCACATCTCACTTGTGTGTTTTGTGAGGGTTGTACAGCATCCATATGTTCTGTACCCAGCAGAAGAGAACATGGCAGAAGAACCACGCAGAGGACCTGCGTGACCTACCCAGCGCTCTCCTCAGCGGAATGGAGGCAAGAGCAGAAACTCGATTCAAGTTCCGGCCCATGCACAAGGCTGACAGCCCAAGCTTTTCAATGTCTCTCTAGCTTTATTAAGGCTGATATGTATGTAACCTATTTCCATACTCTTTTTTGTTTCAAGTTTTAAGATAGGTAAAAGTATTTTACAAGAGCACCTGTATAACTCCTACAAACTGTGTCTTTGGAATCCTAGGGTTTCTTGAAGCAAAGAAGGCTACTGGTCTGAATGACAAGATTTCATTCGGCTGTTAAATTCTACAACTTTATAAGGTGAATGAGCCATCCCAGCATTCTAAGGAAATCTCCATCTATTCCATAGCCTTCACACACATTGATATTTGTATACAGTGCTTGTTTATCTAGCTTATTCCAAATACTCTGGGCCATAATTGTAGTCATTAATAAGAATAGGCTAAAACTGCCATAACATTTGCCTGTCTGTCAGAGAGACACGGCTCAATACTTGCCTTTTCATGTCCTATAATCATAAAATTTTACATAAATGAGTGTCCTGGGGAATCTCATAATGAAGAATTGTCAAAATAGAGAGTTTCCATATCTGTTCTCACCTCCTGATAGCTGATGGACATACACACAAAACATAAGAAAAGGGCTAGTGTCTCTCTCCTTCTCGGTCCTCAGCGATGGCATGGAGAACTAGATGGAGGTAAACTTGATCTGTTTATGAACAGGCTGGATGGGTGAACATCAGTAAGATACCATCCTGGTTTTTATGTTCATTTGGGCTTCCGTTTTCAGGAGAGCCTACTGGATTTTTCCATAGTCCACCCACTAATTAGAGACACAGGAAGATAATGACTAGGTTGCTTAGCTCATTTTGAAGCTTAACCAAATGTGGAATCTGGAGGTGGGAGTTTTCTCTGGGTCTGATTAGCCTATATTCTAAGGGGTTGAAGGTTTCTAGTACAAAAAAAAGTGACACTAACTTCATTTATAAACTGAGTTCTTCTTTTTTTTTTAGTGCATAATTAGGTAAGTAAATAGTTTAACAAATCAGAACTTGGAAGGTGGAAAGACTCGACACTTTTCTGGTCTGATCTGTGGCTGAACCAATCCTCCCTGTGGTGAGTATGTGTGGAGAAGTTACCGAACCTTCAGCACTCAGTAAATTCGGGAGTGAACTGCAGGGCGTCATCCTCTATGGCAGAGAAAACTTACTTACTGTCGCATTTCATCCCCTGGTGGATGAGTCCGTACAGCAGAGACCCACAGTGATCACAGAAGGTGGGACTTCCGTACGTGTGGATTTTAAACTTGTGCTTGCTCCTGGGGTCCTGAGGGGAGAAAAAAAAAATACAGTGTTCATTCCAGGTGTGAAAGGGCTACATTTCTGGATTCAGCTAAGTTCATATCCATCCTCAGCATCCAAGTTTCATGATACTGCACCGAGTACTATGCTGTGGAGTCACACGGAGGGTGGCAGCGACTTCTTCCCACTTCATGTTTTAATGTGACAAATGCCCATGTTTCCTCTCTCTTCAGGTATAATTAGCACAGACCAAACCTGTCACTTCTCGCCTATTGTTATCAAAGTCTTTGAGAGCAAATCAGTGTAGTGTGGTTGTTTTGCAGCCGGGGAGATGACCAAGGACCTTCATATTGAGCTATGGCCCCTATTCTTTTCTGTTTTTTATTTTGAGGCAAGGTCTCACTAAGTTTCCCAGGCCAGCCTCAAACTTGTGATAAGGGAGAAAGGATGAGTCATTTGTCCAAGGATGCACAGGGTGGAGGGAGGGTGGGTATGTGCCACCACATCTAGTTGGCCACGATATTTGAAAAGAGTCACTTACTTCTGTTTCTCCAGTGGCTGACACAGCCTGTGGCAAAGGGAAGGTGTCTTTAAAGCTGAACTGAGAGACCCAGAATCTGAATCCTTCAGGAAATCTCTTGCACAAGTTTTCCAGAAATACAATATACTGTGAAACCAGATACACACCCACACTGAAGGGGACATCTTGCTGCTTTAGCACCATGTCCAAAGTGCTATTCACGTTTGTACAGGCAAACTCAGCATGGTCAGATCAGATGAAAACTTTCTCAGGGATGCTGATTCACAAAGCCTAAGGTTGAGAAGAAAAAGCTACTAGGTTCAGTAGTAGACTGAACTCTGACTGCTAGTCTGGGATCCACCACTGAGAACTACAGAAGGCGTCTCCAGCCCTGGGAGCCTACAAAGAGTCTAGGTACCCTTGCCGGTCATAGCTTATGACTCTGCAAGGCACATCACAGATCTGTACCACACCTTATTTTCTGTAAAGTCAAGATTGTAATAGCACTTGTGGAATGTACTAAAACACCCTTCTCCAGCACCACTGCAGGTTCATTACCTTCAGATCACACAGAATGCAGAAGGCCCAATAGGCAACTGTTTTTCTAAGTAAAGTTTGTGTTCCTCAGCTTACATAGAGATCAGACTCAGGGAAGCAACACACAGCACCCCAAAGTGGTTCAAGAGCCTGGCTTCCAGAGTTTTGGCTTGAGTTCTGCTACTCCCCAGAAGCATGACTTTGGACAGATGAATTATCCTTTCTGCCTCATCTGCAAACTAGGAAATCAATAGCACCTCTTTTGTGGTTATTAGGAGGACAAAACAAGTCAATTTTTAAAAATATCGAGAAGGGTGCTGTCTGTAGGGTGAGTCCCAGGCACATGGAGGACACGAGCTTCTTAGGACTGTTCACCAGGAGGTAGAAGGAGAAGCTTGAGCCGAGTAATTTTTCATACTAAGCCTGACCATATGAAGACACATCCTCATCGCATTTTCCTCCTTCACTCTTTGTGGCCTGGGCAGCTGGAAAGAGAGCTGTCATTAACCAAATGAAGGGAGACGCCAGAGAGGCAGGTTTGGAGAAGGTAGGAGATTAACAGCTTAGTTTTGGACACATCATGCTTGGGTTCTCCCCTATTCCAGCGCTTTTCCAAGGCAAAGAGAAACAAAGAGGGCCGTTCCTGGCTCTGGCTTTCTAGGAGCCTCAGTGTGGTAAACTCTGAGACTTCCAAAGGTGGCTTTGACTCTTGGTTAATGTATCTTCTGATTGCCCCCCTCCCCCAACAACACAGGAGATAAACCAAACGCTCCTGGACATGCCACCCAGACTTGATAAAAAGTGAGCATGCCTCCCTGTTTTCATTGTATACTCATCACCTCACTCGATGGAGATGTTGATAACCTTTCCACAGTCATGTGCCTCATGCACGCCATCACCGGGAGTGGACCAGCATCTCACCGTCACCCCAAGAGTTTGCAGAGACCTAACCAGAGTAAGGATGGGGTCATCTAACTTTTAAATGTTCATATTGTGCAATTTTTTGAAACAAATGTACTACCTGCTTTTTAAAATAAAATTTTATTGGAACATGGCCACACTGTCTAGTTACTTATGTTCATGGCTAAAATGGCTGAGGTGAGTAGCTGTGACAGAAACTGGGCTGGTCACAAAGTTGGAAATATTTCTATTTCTTTTACAGGAAAAGTTTGGCAACCCCTGTTTTAGAACAATGGATTTCAAAGAACCCTCATTATATCAAAACATATCTCTCAAACTTGTTAGAAATGTAAATTATGGGCTGGGGAGTTAGCTCAGTGGTTCCGGTGCCTGTCTTGCAAACACAAGGACCCGGGTTCGATCCCCGGTAACCACATACCATACTGGGTGTGGAGACTCATGCCCAGCAGCAAACAGTACCACATACCACAGTGCCGGGCGTGGTAGCTCACACCTGTAATCCCAGCACTCGGGAGGCAGAGGCAGGAGGATTGCTGTGATGTGAGTTTGAGGCTGAGCTCAGGGCCAGCCTGAATCACAAAGCGAGACCCTGTCTCAAAAAAAAAAAAAAAAAAAAAAAAAAACTTAAAAAAAAAAAAAAGAAATGTAAATTACATTTCTTCTTCCAAGACAGAATCAGAAACTTGGTGGAAAGGGCCTCAGTTTGTGTTTCAACAGGCCCTGCCAGTGATCCTAAGATGGGCGGGCACATTAAGACAGAACCACTACTTGAGAAGTTCTTCCAGCAGATATTTAGTAAGGGCCTATGAGGCACTAGGCAATCTATATGCAAATGATTAACAGTGTTCTTGTAGTAAGTCACTAGTTTACCTTTCAAATATCTCTACAGGTGTGAAAAATCACAATCTTCCCCCAAAGAGGATTTTTTCCTAGCAAGTGGCAGTTGTGACCATGGAGTGAGATATGGACTTAGACTTCCATTCTTAACACAGCCCACTGAATTTCCCATGTCCAGTGGGAGGCAGAACGTGGAAGGCACAGGCTGGCGTCAGAGCCAATTAAGAGTACTCATGCTGACAGTAAAGGTTGTGTCCTACAACGTGGAGGGCAAAGAAGATGCTAGGGGAAAGAAAGCAACCAGTTCTTGTGTAGAGAGCAGCCATCAGTGATGGGCAGTAAATAAATAATGTCAGTTCACTCAAAGTCCCCCGGAATATGTGTGTGCCAGGCAGCCCCAGGGTGGCTGCCCTGCCAGCTGACTGTCACACAGATCTCTACTGATGTGGCACACAGGCAATGTGCTTCACTTTTCAGGAAAACCTCTTATTCATCTGCTACCCATATGGCATCCACAAGCTCTAACCGTTGGGAGGTGTAGGAAGACAGGAAACCATCGTTTCCACCTCCTGTGTGAATCTGGAGAGCCACCAAGTCCTGGCGTCCTTCTTGTCCCCAAAGTACATACGTGGCCAAGGACCCTGCTTAGGAATTACACCCGCAGTAATAATACCATCTGCCTGTTGATCACCACATGTGTACAGACACTTTACAAGCACTGAGGTCACTGTTCAGAACAAGACAGTTTTTTGTAAAAAGTGCAGGATTCTGGATTTACCGTGATTCTGGACAACTATATCCTGACTTCTGGCCCCACACAACTCTGTGACCTTGAAAAGGCACATAAATCGCTTATTTAGGAAGCAGAAATAAAACCAGTGTGCAGTTGGTAAGGACCACTCAAAATCTCTTGACAAATAGAAGGCATTATTATTATACTGCCTTTGGAAAGAAACATAAAAGTGTCTAAAGTTTCCTCCAAATAATCCAGTGGCCTGGGAGTGAATGGGAGGAGAAGGTAAGATAGTTAATGCTGTTCCTCACTGGTGCCAGCAGGCAGAAGCCAGGGGAATCTTGCTTTGGTCCTGTGTTCCTGCTCCCTGTACCCCAGGCCTGCACTTCTGAGATCATTGGGCAATGGGCCTGCGTGGTTCGTGTGAAACTTCTGGTCAACCCAAACCACCATCTTGTGTAATGATTCCTTTTTTACCCACTAAAGTGGATGGCAGGAAACTCTCTTCCATCCTCATTAATTTCACCTAGTCTGACAAAAGAAATCAGTGCGAACGAGAGAGCTGTGACTCACGATGATTTGTTCAGAGCAAGTGGAACTAGAAGTCTCCCAGGCTTTGTGTTTCCATCAATAGCCACTGAGGGGGGATGTCTTTTCCTTTTCAGGCCCTGGTCTCCTCACCTGCACCACGAAGGCGTAGATGGGAAGAGCATTCTAAACGTGGGGTTTCACAGGGCCTGACAGTTGTCAGGAGGCACTGAGCTGCTGAGGATGGGGACAGAAAACAAAAGAGGGAGGCCAGTGCTAAAATTATAGGTGAGAACAACTATACTAGATAGTCTCTTTGATTCTGTTTGCTAGTAAAAAAATATGTTTTATTTTGAAATCACTTAAAACTCACAAGAATTTGCAAAACTAGTACAGCCTGTTCCCATATACTCTCCTTCCAGATTTCGGCAAGAACATTTACATAACTGTGGAACATCAGCACAATAGGACGATTGCCACTGCCACTATGGTAGTCCTCAGATTTTCACGTGCACAATTCCAAGGCAAGGATTTTCATCACGCTACTTCAGAGTTACATATACCATGGTAGGGACTATGCAATACTGGCTCGGTAAATATTAACTCAACTAAACAGCATCAAAGGGGTGCTTGTTACTCACTTGGGAAATATATAACCCATTGAATTTTACCCTCAGGGCTTGTGGGAAGATGAATTTGAAGATGTAGCTGAAAAGTAGATTCAGAAAGCTTTTTTCTTAAGTAAATGAAACATTCTGTTTCTAAACCTTTTTGACTAGTTGGTCAAACCAGTCATATGAGGCCCATCTGACTGAGGGCGTGGCCAGAGTCCAGCCCACAGGCTCATAAAGGGAGACTGTGAGGGGCCATGGCCTTGGGCTTCAGGCAGTGCTGGGCTGTGGAAAGAAGGCAAACACAGAACCTCGGCGCACGAGCTGCCTCCTGCTGGTCTAACAGCAGGTTTCCTGAGAGAATCCAAATGAAACACGCCTCAAGAACTGTTGTGTCCTCAAGAGGCTGTGCATGGCTAGGGAGATCCACTGAGAGGAGCTGGCTCTGCAGGAGCTGAATCTCAAGTGTGCTCATGGCAAAGTGTCACTTGTCCCCAAGTTCTGAGCAGTCTCAGGATTCTTTGACATCTACAAGCCCTGGTACCCAGTCATTCGTGTGGAGAAGCGTCCCAGCTTCTCTCACTGTGCCTCCCCCTTGTTGATCGCTTCCATCTGCCACGACCCCTTCTGCCAAGACTCCACCAGCTGGGACACCTAAAAAGGCAGGCAGGCAGGTCCCGCCTCCTCCAGGACGCCGCTCCAGATGTCAGTGACAGAAAGAATTTTCTCCCCCATCTGACCTAGAGCATTTTAGTTCTATCTTTGAAATGTCACTTATCACATTCTTCCACTTGTAATAATTATTCTGTATATATTCCTGTTTATTTCCCCCCTTTCTCATAGGTGCACGTGCACACACACACACACACACACACACACACACACACAGAGTAGCAAAGACAGGAAAAAAAGGATATTGCCTAATTGTCAGCTATACCAGAACTAAGAGGGGGCATTAGTTTTAAGCATGAGCTTTATTTCTGAGCTCCTTCAAGAGCAGAAATGAGAAGAAACAAAAAGTTCCACTAGGAATGTAAAGCTACCCATATTAGAAATGCATCTTACATGCTGGAGTTTGAACCAATGTCTACGAAAGGTAACTACTGAATCCTTAACAAAGCGGGCTTTGCTTTCACTCACTCCAGGGATCCACATCCAGTTACTCCATGTATATATTAAATCTGGCTGAACTAAATGCCACAGAGTGACTAAGTTAACATCATATTTCTTTTAGAGAAATGTGTAAGGGTTAGATTTTTACTTTACAGGCACTGGAAGACTCTTGTTAAGTATGAAACTGCTGCTATGTGTCACGAACCTGATAGTACCTTACAGAGCAAAGAGGGAATCCTTCACTTCAGATACATGTGTGTACTTGTGGCTGGGGGAAAGTGAAGGTTTTGACTAAAGCACTTTTTATAGGTATAAATAAAGTCCACCCCACAAATCTAAATCTAGAGTTTTTGAAGAAAAAACAATGAGCAAAAACTGGTTCTACTGAAAGCATCTGCTAGTCTGTTTCTTATTTCTTAGTTTTATGAGATAGCACCTGAATGGGCTTCTCTGCAAAACATTTTTCAAGCTTCCTACCAAGACTTTTCACATACTTCTTTCACCACTGCCCTCAGCAGCATCACAGCTGCTGTCAGGGGTGACTGACTAGAAGAAGGCCCATGGCTCTCCACTCACCAGGTTCTTGGCTTTTTGGGTGCCTCACCACCTGCTGATTCCCACCTGGAAGGCAGACCCAAGGTGTGCTTGCAGGCTCTGCCCTGGAGCATGGAGCCTAATCCAGCTCTGTGCAGAGTGAGGTGTCTGGAGGAACTGCTGTCCCATGAACTTCAGGGGCAGGTGGCGAGGGCTGGTGATGGGGATGGGTCTAGTGAACACACACTGCTCCCTCTGCCCTTTGGATATGACAAGTAACATAAAGGCAGGGCTCCGAGTCAGGTCACGCTGGCTCAGATTTTCTGATTGCCTCCAGAGTGGCCTGAAGGCTTCTCTTGAAGAACCAAATGTTCATCCTAGAGGGCTGCGTTCAGGCTTTTGGGGCTTCTGGGAAAGACAGTTTGCAACCAGGTGAAGCTCTGGGGTCTGACTTAAGTGCTGGGAGCAGTGTGGCTTCTCCAGGCCACTCCAACTAAATACCAAGGAAAATTCCCTGAATTTGCCATCTGATGCGTTCTCATGAATCATATTTGCAACCCAAGCTTGGGTCTAAATGTCACCCACATGCTGACTACATAAGCAACACCATTTAAACACTGTTCCCAGAGTGAAGCTGGTATCACTACTGTGATCTTAAGTTTCTTAGGAAGCAGTATTTTTAAAAAAAACTGTGAGATAAGAAAAACTTCTATTTTTAAGATTTTGTTAACAAAAAAAAAATGAGAATGTTATTAAGGCAAGATGATTTTGTGTAGCTTGGGTATCACTGGAGTTACCAAGCTGGATCTCAGGCCCAATGCAGGGCTCTTTGGCCCTTCTCAGGCTGTTGGATCAGTGTGGTCTGTTCTCCATTTGGGTGTCACGATGTACTTTCTTTGGCTTTAATCCGACTGATCACACTGAATGGTTCTAAGAGACAGTGAAGGAACTGCCATCTCTGGTGACAGGAATTGATCTTGATCTGTAATCTAACCCACCTGTATTCTGATGACTAACAATCATATTTACAGTTGTGCTAATCTGTCCAGCCAGATGGTTGGTAGAAGCGTTCTTAGGGTCCTTTCCTCAGCTAACTGAGATGCTGTTGTTGTTAAATATGAAGCAACACAAAGTCTTTTGAAAAATTCTAGGTAAATCTCCCACAGCAAAGCAGTGACTAAATAAACTGTAATATATTTATAATATAAGATCCCATGTGACAGTTAAATCAAGTGAACTCCTTTCTGTAACAGTACAAACTGGGCTTCAAGATCTATTATCTCATGAAAAGAACAAGTCATCAATAAAACATAAACCAGAATGACATTTATGTCAAAACCAGAAACAAAAATACCCCCCAACCCCACAGAGAAAAATCATCTAGCTTTTCTCTTGATAAATTTATAAGTGAAATGCCTCTGGGGAGTGTGGAAACAGGCAAGGGTATGAGATGAAAGCGAAAGGAGACTTTTGACCTGTCTGAAAAGATTTAAGGAAGAGAAAAATTCATAATTTCACATGTAATTCAAATGGGCATTAAGCTCATCCAAATCCATTTGGGTATATATCCCTAGTTCATGAGATGCCATTGCAGAGACTGTGCATACTACAGAAACTGAGGCATAGCTGCTGTATCTGATAATGAATGGGCTCTACTCACAGTGTCTCTAGCAACCTGCCACAAAGAAGGTATCTGTGGGGGCCGGGGAGTTTAGCTCAGTGGTTCCGGCGCCTGTCTTGCAAGCGCAAGGACCTGGGTTCAATCCCCGGTAACCATATACCATAATGGGTGTGGAGACTCATGCCCAGCAGCAACCAGCACCACATACCACAGTGCCGGGCATGGTGGCTCATGCCTGTAATCCCAGCACTCGGGAGGCAGAGGCAGGAGGATTGCTGTGATGTGAGTTTGAGGCTGAGCTCAGGGCCAGCCTGAACCACAAAGTGAGACCCTGTCTCAAAAAATCTAAAAAAAAAAAAAAAAAAGAAGGTATCTGTGTACCTAGAAAGACCTTTGGTACCGCTGGTTACCAACACAATTAACATCTTAATCAAAAGCTGTACTATGATCAATTCTATCCTATTTTGTAAGACACTTTATATGTCATCATCATCTTAAGACACTGATCTTTGTCAAGGTTTTATTCCATCCATTATAGCTTTCAATTTCCAAAAAGAGTCTTTGATGGGTTAGCATGGAATTCAACACTGTAATATGTTTTAAATATGTAAATATTTTCAGCACAAGATCTAAACATAACTCATTAAAAAAACAAGGTTATTTCCTTCTCTGTCAAATTCTTCATTTGTATATAAAAAAGATACTGTCTACTATGTGCTCAGATAGTGGAGATTCCAGCTTGGGCTCCAGGTTGGTCTCAATTGATGATTATGGATTATGCTGGAGAGACAAACCATCCCTAAGCTTCCGTGGCTAAACACAACAGACATTTATTTCTCCCTTTTTACTTAGAGACATTCTTGGTAGAACAGCCCTATCTGGGATACAGTTAGTCTGTGGCAGATGAAAAGGGAATGTCAGGACTACTCAATGGCTACTACATCTCATCCTTTGAAATGGCATTGTCATTTCTGCTCCTGCTTCACTGGCCCGAAACACACACTGCCAGCCTTCTCTTTTGTGCCCTATGTCAGCGACTACAGATATGAACATCCCAGGACCAAGGCATGAAGGGTCAAGGCCTGTGTGCGACACATCATTCTCATGGCAGAAGAAAATGAAAACGAGAGATGAACCTGGGCGAGCAATCTGCTAGTCTTCACTGCAAGTGGCAACTTCATCATCTTGGAGAAAATTCTCACTCTAGGTAAGGGAGGCTCTGCTTCCAGGGAGGAGCTAAGAGCTACATAGTAATGTGTGGAGTCCATAATCCTCTTACATGAGGGTGAAAACAAGGGGTAAGTCATATAGTTTTTCACAATTATTGCTTTATTTCTCAATTTCATTGGATATTGAAGGGCCCAGGGAAGTATTTAAGGGAAATTTTTCTTTTTTTTTAAAATTCAAATCTTTATTGGTACATTATGAATACATATCATCATCACATTCAACATTGAGAGTTTGTGCCAGAAGACGACACGGCTTGATTCTCATTTTTTTCCCTCCCCACCCCCGTGCAACTCCAACCCCTATATACATAAGCTTTGTTTCCCTTTTTCTATCACATTCTTTTTATCCTCATCATTTACCCCTACACTCTCTTTCCTTTTAAATATTGTGAAATAGAAAATATTGTGAAAATCTTTTTCTATTGTCATATTTACTCCTTTAAGGGCAAAAGTCATTCAAATATATTACAATTTTTTTCCATTCAGGTAAGTGTGATGACTTTAACTAGCTTTATCATAGCCTCAAGAACAGGAATACTGTGAGGAAAGTCTCCCTTTAAAAAAAAATAATTTAAACATTTTTATTCTTGATTCACAAGTTATGCAGAGAGTTCTCATGAACTGTCCCCTCCAGTGATGACATTTCACTTAATTGTAATATGTGATCAAACCTGGAAATAGACACAGGTACAATGCTGCAGACAGACTTCAGTTTTCCCACCCACTTATTGCATGTGTGTACATGGCTCTATGAGGTTTTAAACCACATTGATACTCAAATACAGGATTGTACCACCACCACCAAAAGCTTCCATAGGCTTTTCTTCCTTATGTCACACCCTCCCCACCCCTGACTCTTGGCTGCCACCAATAAGTTCACTACCAAAGCCTTACAGCATTTTTTAGAACTAGACAATGTTCATGCTAATTTCAGATTTGGTTAGTTTCACTGCCTCAGTTTGAAAGGAAAATAAAATAGGAATACAAGAAGCATCTTAACTCTGTGGATCCCTGCCAGTCCTGGAAAAAGCTATGTTGTCTCCTACAAAAATTCCTAGCCAAGTTTACATGACTATCTGAGACCAAATCAGAGATAAATGGAAACATATGTATTCAAGAGTTTCCAAGATCCCATCATCTTTGTTGATCTAGTGAAGACAGAACTGGGCTGTTTTGTGAGGTGCCCTATCTGCTATTTTTGATGGCCCAGGACAAATTTTGAAGCCTCATACATGGTGGTAGCTTGATAAAATGCCCAGGATCCGGCTGTTGGTAACGGACTTGAAAATGCAGAACATGGTGTGCCAGCAGGCTGATCTGTACGTCTCAGGATAATGGCGGATGGCTCCTTAGCAGCTGGTGTTTGTTCATCTGATTAAACACACGGAGGAGGCAGAAGGTGTAACACTGTCTCCTTACAACCGTGAAGTCCAAAAGGGCAGGATTCTTCCTGTAGGAACCTCTGATTTTTCACACAGACTCTTCACAACTCCTAGTATCTCCCCAAAGGACACCCTCCCAGCCATCGGGAGATTTGATTCTCATGTTCAAGGAACTTCTTGGCTATGACTCCATTTTTAACAAATGAGAGCAGCTTATGGTAAAATACTAGTTATTCTAGTCACTCATTATTTTTAGTTTTTTATTCACATATTCATTTATATAGGTAAATCATAGTCATAGTTCATTTATATAGGTAAATCATGGATAGTTTTGTTGAATTTGGATAAAATACAATTACATCAAAAGAAACACACATTAATATTTTGGAAGAGGGAAGAGTACTTCCTTAAGGATCACACTAAACAAACCAGTCTACTGCTTTTGTTTAAGCTAACTACTGGATCATAAACATCCCTTCATGTTCTAAATATAAACCAGTTTCCTATCTACCTCTACCCCACTTCACTGTTGTATATATTGTAATTGACTTAGCCAATCCTCAACATCTAGATGTGTAAGTTTAGGTTTTCAATGTTTTATATTACCACAAGCATTTATGAGCAGATGCTGTGTAAGAGTGTCATCAGTTCCTTAAGATCATAGCCAGAAGAGAAAGTCTTAGACCAAACAGAAGAACAAACTGTTAAATCAAAGCTAGCCTTCCTTTAGAAGCCAGGGCTCTGTTCTGGACCCAGACACTGGCTAAGCTCCAAAGTGACTGGCTTCTTTCAGCTGAAGGGTGGTGTGCTCGCACTTGGTCTTCCTTGACTTTGGGTAGATTTGGGCATTTGTCTCTGGATCCAGCTTTCCCCTCTGCCCACTCATCTCTCCAAATGGAAGGTCAACGTTTTCTTTGACTGCAACAAGCTTCTTGTTCCTCAAAAGTGTATTGTTTTTACTGATATTCTCATTCCTTTTCTAATACTAGGAACTGAGAAACCGTGAAAACTCTTACCACTTTTCAGACAGTGAATCGCCAACCATATGTTAGTTAAAGAGGATTGATCTGAAGCCATAAAAATGATAGAACAACTTATAAATGGAGCAAGGAAATAAACATACTACCTCTAGTCTGTTCTAAGCCTCACTTCACACTGACTTCCCGGATTAGGTTTGGAGAGAGACACGTGGGTGGGAGGCCTTCGCACTTTGCCTTTTCTCATGAAAACACTGACCCCTGGCAGCTGTGTGGCACTCTGGCCTCGGCCTCTCCTGTACTTCACCTGGGCCTCTTCCTTCCTTATGAATACGCAGGAATCTCTGCCGGTGGCTGCCGTGCGCTGGTGGTTGCGCAGTACACACCAGAGTGGAACTGCAGCACTCCTTCCGGCCTCTCTCCCTCCTCCTCAACAGTAGGAGGCAACACTAATGTACTTTCCTCCAACCGTGACTTTAAATGTGTCCCAAGCAATGCTCCAGAACTCAATCTAAAATATGACAAAAATAGTAGTACTCATGGAGAGACCCCCCTAGAGACCTCCAATCCTACGTCCTAACCCACTGGCACTATTTGTTCAGCTTTTATGAAAATGTGAAGTTTGCCCTTCGGGTGGCAGAAATCTACTATGTAAATCTGAGAGTCTTTTTTTTTGGTCTTTTACAAAATAAAACAGTTACCTAACAAAATATCATTGTTAATATACTAATATATCTACTCGTAACAAACAGGAGTACTAAAATACAGGCAGAAAATCTATGCTATTTACCATGACAAATGCTTTGAGTCAGTGCTTGCTTCCCCTCTGCAGAGGGAGAGGAATGGATGGTGGCACGTGAACATACAGGCACATACCCCTCTAGGGATGTGTCTTTTATTTAAGGGTAGAGAAGCATGGTAACCACTAGTATTTATAAAAATTTACTTTTACCTGTTGGACAATTTAACCTTAGACATACTCAATATTTAATGGAGAGAGGGACTAGAACAAAACTAAACGGTAGCCCACGGGCCCATGAAACCAACTGAAAAGCTGCCCTAGGCCTCCATGTTCCATCTACATGCTGTAGACTTGGGAATCTAGGCTTAGTTTACCTGTTTATCGGCTGTTTCCAATAGGAGGCTGTCTGAAGCACTGAGGGGGAGATGAGGCCAAGTAAACTGAGAGTCCACCTAGTTTCCAAAGGCCTTGAACTGTATCCTTTTATCTTAAAATATGGTCATGGAGAGTCAGAGGACAGTTTCCAGTTTAAAGATAAAAATACAGGTTCAGAAAGTAATTTGAGAAGAATCTATGGCTAGTAATTAGTGAAGTCAGGACTTCAAACTGCATGTTTGCCTCAGTTAATTGGTCCAACTCTAGTACTGCATTGAATTCATCGTGTGACAGCAAGATACATAATGAGATGAAGCATAAATGTTTCCCTTACCCCAAATAATTCAAACAACATAAAACTGAAGGCTATTTTTCCTCTAAGAAAGAAAAAAGAAAAAAACAGATCAAATGGAAAGAAGCAGCTGATCATTATATGGAGATAAAGGGTAACGGCCCCTTTACTATGTCCAGATCTTCCTACCACTGCAAACGTGTCCAAGCTCGAGTCAAAGACAGATACCTTTTCGTTCCACTAGAGGGGAACAGAATGACATCCGGGGATGTGAGCCCCAAACAAAACACCACAGGAAACTCTGTCATCAAAGAAACTCGCAATCTGACTCAATGCTAACCACAATGGAGTAAATGTATTTTATCCGCACTGTCCAACTGCACAGCCACTAGCTACCTATGGCTATGGAGCCCTTGGCGTGTGGTGACTTCTACAAAGGAAATGAATTTCTAAAATGTTCCTTTGTTTTGAATTCATTTGAATTGAAATAGATAGAACAGTGCCTGCTGGAGAATGCAATGCCCTTCCTAGTGACGTTTTGCTGTTCAAGTTTAAGATCCTTTTAACCCACTTCCTCCCCAGACTGACATGTAATACAATGGGAGAGATGAATGGAGTTGATTTCCCACCCCAGCGAAGGTCGCACAAACACAGGTTGGCACTGCCCCAGCTTGTCCTTCGCTGTGGACTCCACATTCCCAAGCCAGGCCTTAGACCTGCGTCTGCCTGTCATTTCCTGTGCTTCTTCCCCAAGGCCATGGTCCCTCTGGGTTAAATGCTGTTCACAAGGCACTGCTAGCCTTATGTGACCCTTGGCTCCAACACCTCCAATGGTTCCCCGTGACCTAGTTAGCGCAGCTACATTTGGTATCATCTCATTATCCAGCCTTCTTACCCACCACAAGATCCCCCTGAATCTGCCTTGGTGTCTTGGTTCAACTTTCCCACCCCCTTTTCTCCCACCTCTTCTCAGCTTAGGCTCTGTACATGCCTGAAGGCAACCTGCTCCCCAAGGCCTTTCTGATATCTCCACTCAGCCTCTTTCCTCTGTACCCCACCTCCCTAAACAGTAGTGGGGACTGAAGCCAGGACCTCTGCACCAAACTACCCCCTTTGTTTTGATATAGGACCTCATTCAACCACTATGTTGCCTGGGCTGGACTCAAATCTGAAATTCTCCTGCTTCAGCCTCCCAGAGTGCTGGAATTCTAGGCATATACCACTATGCCCAACTCTTTATTTTTATTTCCACAGCTGACACTTAACACATTTACTGTTTTCTAACATTTTAATAAAGAATCTTTGTTATTTGTTTTTGCAAAATATCCTTTATGTGTTCCACCTCAGGACCTTTGCATTTGCTATCTGCCTGCCTAGCACCAGGTGCCAAGCTGTAGCCTTCAACCTATTGTCTCCTGGTGTCAAGCCATCAAGTGACTTTGAATATTAGTTTCTAAGGTCTGTAAAAAGACCTCTCACTTGTTGACATGTATCTATTTTAAGGAGCCTAACTCCATATAGGCAAAACATATTGAGTTGAGTTCAATATTTAAGGATGGAATAGTTAAATATTAGTTATGCCATTCATTCAGGGAAAATTAAACCATGTCTTTAGTGTTGACACATTTTCTGACACAGAAAATGAGACTTCAGCATAGTCTACTGAAGAACAGGAAAGGATAAGGCTTTTCCTCCCGAAGCAGACGGGAGAAACTCATCTTTGCGTTTGCCTTCCCGAAGTGGGGAGAGGGGGCTGAGCAGGCCGCCAAGCTTGTGGCCTGATTTCTTGCATTTCAGTAGTTTACTAGGAAAGGTCAGTGTCCTCAAGTTTATGGAGCCAAACACCTAACAAGTACCATTCTGATATTTTAATTTCTGGGGGATGTCAATTCCCCACATTAAAATGAAAAGCATAATCCTAAGGAAAGGTAAACAGCAGAGGTCAAATCTTACCATGATCCACTTTAAAAATCTTTTTAAGGCCATTATTACGGATTAAATGAAGTGAGCCATCTTCCGGAGCTTCCATCTGCTCTGCTGGGCTAAAATTCCACTTGTAAACGTGTCTCTTTGTAATCGGCTTTGTTGTTATTGTTAATCTTGTTTCTCAGATTGCTGATGGAGATGGCCATTGTTAGCACGCCATTCACTAGGAACAGCTCAGTATGCACCAGGGTCTTTGGGAAGGCAGCTGGTGTATCACTGTCATTATTATTCTACTTAGTTCTAAGATCTTTTTCCTAAAGTTGACTCTGTATTTAGGCGCAAGACCCAGGTGAGGTTAGCACAGCAAATACATCTGAGGATCAGAGTTCTGACACACTCAAACACATAGCTTCCAGTGAGATCTCCCTAATTCCATCTGGAAATATGCGTACCTATAGGAAGTCCTCGTTCTTGCCCTTACTTACCATTCTTTAAGAGTTTTCAAAGCAGGGCTGGGAATATAGCTCAGTGGTTCCGGCACCTGTCTTGCAAGTGCAAGGACCAGGGTTCGATCCCGGTAACCACATACCTATACTGGGCGTGGAGACTCACGCCCAGCAGCAACCAGTACCACATACCACAGTGCCGGGCATGGTGGCTCACGCCTGTAATCCCAGCACTTGGGAGGCACAGGCAGGAGGATTGCAATGATGTGAGTTTGAGGCTGAGCTCAGGGCCAGCCTGAACCACAAAGTGAGAACCTGTCTCAAAAAAACCTAAAAAAAAAAAAAAAGAGTTTTCAAAGCAAACACCTGATCAAATACAGGAATCTCTTCTGAAAAGTACATCCTATTCCATCAGTGCAGCATAGATTTTTAAGTAGTGTTTTCTTTTAACCCTCACTCCAAGAACTAGAGACTTTATAAAAAAATCTCCTTTAAATGAAGACTCAGAATGATTTCTACTTCTTAAGTACAGCTAAAGATCTTCCTGTTAAATATTAGGTGATCAAACAGGTGGGAGAAGTCAGTGGACTGTAACAGGTTTTACAAAAGTTAACCTGCATATTGCAAAATATGTCTTTAAGCACAAAGACTAAGAAAAATGGGATTTTCAAAGTTCTGGAGAGGAAATATACTTTTCAACTGACTCAGTGGACAAAATGATGATGGCGATCATCTTCCAATAGATATACTTAAACATACCCCTGAATTCCAAACCTTACAACCTTATTAACCAAAAAGCAGCATTCAAAGCAACTCACACACCCAGGTTCTGTTGAGTCCCTAAAATTCCAAGATTGTTACTAGAACAGCTCAGTCACTCCAAAATGTTGAGAATGAACATCAAGGTCAACTTGGGTCTTCACTGCAAAAAATTCACGTCCAATATAGGGCTCTTAAAGGTCAATAATTGATCAAGAGCAGATGGATATGCTAGAAATAAGTCACTTAAAGAGCCAGGCTAAACTTTTGTTGATGATGGATAAAGACTTATTTTTACCCTATTGCCAGAGGACAACTTCACCACGGAACTTCAGAGTTGATCTATTTTCAGATGCTCCATGATAAAATGCATTCCAAGCCCCAAGGCTATTTTGTTAGCTGTAAGATAGATCTATTTCCTCTTACAAAACATGCACAGATTAATTAAGGAAGAAGTGGGCAGAAATTTTGGCTCTCGAGGGACAGCAAATGTTTGCATGCTTCCTGAGGACTGTTGACAGTGACCTATCTGGACAGGACAATTCATGCATGTTGCCAATGTGACTATTGAAGATGTGATCACTTTCACTTCTTAAAAATGTTCTTTCTTCATCCAGCAGACCTGAAGTCCCTCTATGTCACCATATCAGACACTGCTAGGGCTCCAACAAAAATCTGTTCCTCTTATTTCTGAATAGTAGATTTCTCATTTTTGTTAAATGACAACAGACAAGTGAAGCTGACAAAACACACTTTCCAGACCCTGGCCCTGGTCAAGCAGACTTCAACACAAGTCGGCTGGAGAGCTGTGCTCTTCTGTTTTAGGCCTAGTCCATCCCTTCTTTGCCCTATTCCTCTGCCCACCCAGAGGTAAAACAATCATTTTCTGACCAGAGACAATCCTGTTCTCTCTTGGAAATGGAGCCTTTTGGTAAGTACTTTAAGTTGGATCTTTTACTCTAAAAAAATAAATAAATAAATAAAAAAGGCTCTCCTAGCAGATAGGGGCTGCATAATCAGTGGCTTTGTAGATTTTACATATTTTGTGACACTTTCATTGTTAGCAGAAAGCAGAGTGGGCAGTTTTACTTTTTGCTGTTCAAGGGACAGGTGACCCAGCTCATGAATGGACGGCTTTTTTATGAAAGCTGCCTGATCCATTCGGCATGGAACACCTGTTTACAGATTTGTGTTGTGCCTGTCCCCAGTGTGGTTCTGAGATGACGCATGTGATGGTCACTGATAGCTAAAGATCCTGCTGTTAAAGATCCTGGTGTGGAAAGGTTGATTGGTCTGCTTTAATTACCCCAAATCCCTGTTGTTTTAGATGGCCAGGCTACTTCTAAGTGACAACCACTAGCACCTTAATCTAATCTCCTCCATTGTTTTAAATCTCATCATATCATTAGGGAGTCAACAAAAGAGGAGAGGAAATTCTTGTGGACATAACACAGGTAGCCTGATTCCTCTGCTTTGCTTTTTCTTTCCCTTCCCTTCCTCCCACATTTAAAAGAGATGCTAGTAAATCTTTCCAGACATCTGCTTTGTGTAGTTTCTTCTTGAGATCCTGAGTGGGGGACAACAAAGAGATTGGTTTCAACACAGCTGAGCTATGCCAAAACCTGTGGCTATGAGGAACGTGCCCAGGTCTGTCACCCCACAAAGGCTTGCATTTCATGGATGGAGATAATGATATTCATTGGAGGGGCCTATTATGCTCTTCTGTTGTATACACAAACCAGCCTTAATGGATATTTTTAAAAACTTCCCACAGGGAAAATAGGCCACGTGAAAGTGCCAAGTGTCCAACTGTCACTTCCTCCCAGGGACAAAGACCCCAACACCCCTCCTCGGATGGAGCCAGCTACTGCTCTCTGTGTGAAAAGCTTCTAATGCTTTTGTCTACACATTTGGCTTTAGGGATTCCTGAAACCTGCAGTCACTCACAAGGGTTGATGCCTGCCAGAATTAGAGACTAATTTGGACTAGCTTATTCAGATGATGAGAAAGAAAATGGAGATAGAGAGAGAGAGACACTCCAATTTGTTCTCTTTGTGTTTGGCACGGACATCTGTAATCCAGCAGCTCATGACAGGGCTATTTTCCTGACCCCAGATTCTCCAGCTGACTTAGGTTTCCAGAGGAAACTGCCAAGACTATGAAATTTAAAACAAACATCTGTAAGTCTTACTTTCTCAGGTAGTGAGGGAAAAGATTGACACCACATTCATTCATAGGAGTTCCCCTCCTTGCCTGTCTCTTAAAGGAAGTCTGGAAACTAATAAACAAAGGTATGTGGATGGATGGGTAGAAGGGTAGAAAGGGGAACAAAATGTTGTAGGAACAATGATACCTGAGGAAGTGGCCAGAGTTTCCTCAGCTGCAATTCTCCCTTTAGATGTCTAGCAAAGGGCTGTGTCTAATCCCAGCCATTTCTGCAAGTGGAAGCAATCGGACGGAAGGTGTGCACGTCCCCAAATAAATGCAACATTGCTTGACTCAGAGACTATTAAAATTCATGAGTAGGGACTCGAAATTTGTACTTCCTTCTTACTTGGTGTGCGCTGCTTATCTCTGAGAGCCTCAGAGCATTCTCAAAACTACCTGGTTCTATAGATTTTTAAAAGAATGATTTTAAAATCATCATTTTTTAAAAAAGCAATAGTAATCAGCTCTCAAATAATCTTTTAAAATATCCAAATGAAGTACTTTTAATTTGTGAGGGTAGGTGAAGAGCAAAGATAACACACTCTGTGGAGAGAAAAATGGGTGAATGAACACAGGAGTGACTAGGAAAAGACTTTCATTAGCATACTCAAAGGATGAAGTTATTCTTGCCTTAAAAATTAATGTGGCACCAGTTTCTTGGGATCCTCCCCAAACAGGGAGGGGGCCACGTTGGACCAACTCAACTGTCATGACACAATGTGTTTCTGGTGTCAGCATTAGTTGAAAAATAGTTTATCTCTCATTGTAACCTAAGAAGCTCTAATAGCCTGTCATAAAAGTGCTTTATTTTCAAATGTTCTCTATTGGACTTTACAAGGAAAGGCCCAGGGGCCAGCACGTACTTCTGTGGAGGGCTGAACTGCGTCAGTAGGTTTGCAGAGAGTGAGAGCACAGAGGTGTACCTCCACGGTCACAAGCAGGATGGGGCCTTGGTTTCTTCCACATGTGCACCGGGTTTACTAAGCCACACAGGCAGATCAGCCTGTGCTGGCAGTTCCAAGTCGGCCCATGCATAATTCACCCGAATGGATGGAACAGGCCCATTAGGGACAAACGTTGCCCTGCTTCTCCTGGTTCATCATCAAATTGCTCTCTCTGTTTGATCTCAACGGCCCTGTAATTCTCTGGCTTTGATATCAACTGAAGCTGGTGTAAGTCAGAAAACAACAAGAGACAGCTGGTGGCAGACAGCTAGGGCTCCTCTGAAGGATAAGCGAGGCTCACACGCAGGCCCTGAGCTGGGAGGAGAAAAAGCTTCAAAACTAGAAAACTAGATTATAGACCTGAAGAAAACAGTCCGTACTGGGCAGGTCAGAGACATGAAATCAACCAAGCAGTCCACTTAAAAATCCACTCTATCATCCCGTCTCCACCAGGCCCCAAGATGAAACAGCTCCCTGAACATCTGCTTCCTTTGATCTCTGGCTCCTCGCATTTTTTATTAGGAAAAGACTGAGAATGACATGTTATAATGCATTTCATGTCACTTTTTCCAGAGGCTGTACTTTATAAATGTTCTGTGTTAAGCAGAATTATAAATGAGGAACTTATTTATTTATTTTTAATCCTGTGAGCAGTTCAGCCTTGCATCCTAGTCTTTTTTCAACCACCAACAGAAAAGCTATCATTCCTGCTCCAGCCAAGATGGGGGCTAGTGCTTCTCTGTGAACCCTTCTGGCAGCTTCCTCTTGCCCTTGCAAGCTCCTTCCTGGCCGCGGGGCTCCTCTTACCCTGCCCTTTCACCATCAGCCTTCCTTACTCCCTGTACCCTTTTCCTCCCAGTTGGAACCTCTGGGCATAAGGTATATGACATTTGCCACAACTGGAGCTAATTAACTGATCGTGTGATGATGGCTCAGAGCAATTCTGTCTGTCTTGCCAAGGTATACCCTGTGCTGAATGTTTCCACCATTTTGGCAATTTGGGGACAGGCCTTGTTAACTGGGATTGACCTGCCTGTATCTGCAATTCCAGTCTCACCCTGCTTAATTCCAGTGAACTGGTTCTTGGGCCTGACTCACTCTGTGGCTCCACTATTTAGTGTGGTGCTGAGTGTGGCAGATGTTTAACTAGCAGCTCAAGGGAGCTCACTTTACAAAGCCCCTTGGTCACGACAGCTCCCTCACCCTACACTTGAGCAAGAGCTTGCTCAAAGACATCAGCATTCTGCTGTCAAGGCAAAACTAGAATCCAAATCTTACAGGTGAATGACAGTGTCCTGTCTCCATTATCAGCGTGGGAGTGCTAAATTAATTTTGTATTATATGTTGATTTCAACATATTTTTATTTCTGGCATTTACAAACACATGCAAGTACTGCATTGACTCGCTGGGCCCAAGAAAGAATTTCTGATGAGGCCTTCAGGAAGGACTGTGAATTGTAAAACAATATGTCTATTTTTCTTGCCATCTGAAACCAAGATTTGGAGTAGTGAAGCATGTCTCATTGCCTAAAACCTCACACAATGAAATGGCTGAGCAAGGCACTGAGCAATTTTCTATAGCTCAGTGTCTATAAGTAAAGCATTGAATGATCAAATCCAATCAGCTTAAAAGGACCCTGAGCTCTACATCCTGTCTTACTATGTTGGGCAATGGAGGGGACAGCGTGGCACAAAGGAACAGAATGTGATGGAACCCTGGACAGGCCGGTACTCACAACTCCTGATTGAACTCACAACTTCTCACAGTGCTGTGATCCCTGCCTTCATGGTGTCTGGAGGTACCTCTGGCCAAGCTTGGCTTGGCCCAGCTAGTATAGAGAGGCCCAAAAGGACCACAGGCTACTGTGGATGTCGTCAAGATTAAGAAGTAAAGTATTCATTTTCTCTCTCTCGGAGGATACACAGACAGTTCTCTGGGTGAACGAGTGGTTTCATTTGCATAGACACTGTTTGAAAGCACCACATTTTTACACATGACACGGGCTGCATATATGTTCCCTTCCCAGTCCAGCCCCTCACACCAAAGCAGGACTCAGCGTGGTTACAGCAGGCAAAGCTAGCCACCTACTCTTTTCTTTGTAAGAGAACTTTCTGTTTAGATGGAGACACAGATCTGAAATGAACCGGGATATTCTTCTCCCCCTTGTAGCTAAGTGTGGTCATGGGACGAATGAAACAGATGTGGAAGATTCTGAAAAGCTGCTTCAAGGGAGATGACTCAGCTGGCAGCTCATCTCACCCTTCTACATGTCTACAGTACATGACACAACCACAATGGCTGGAGCTTCAGCAGCCATTTTAGATCGTGGTGACTGTGCCTGGAAGCCACAGGCTTGGATGGTACAAGAGAGGACAGCGGATAGTCTTGATCACCATGGAGCTGTTCTGTAAGCTCCGGCCTCATGCCCTCTGTACTCCATTCACAAGAAAGGGATACACATTCTCCTGTGAACCACTGGTATTTGGAAATATTGTACTGTTCACAGCTGCACGTAATTCTTAATGATACATCTATGAGTAAAAATTTCTCTATGGGAAAATGGTTGCCTGCAACATGTCTAGCCCTAAGCCCTCTCTGGGGATAATTGACAAAATGAACTGTGTATCTCCAAAATAACTTTTATAAAAGGCATAAAAGAGGAATTGACATTGTAGGACACTTAATACTTGATATAATATTTGTTAACTACCACAGAACTGTAAGGAAACTGAATTACTGGCCTATTTTTCGGATGAGGAAACTGAGATTAACGGAGTTTAAGAATCACTGCACATCAGTTTTTCAGTGGCCAAGGAAGAGGTACATATTTGGCATGAGATGGAGAGAGAAGTGGCACCAGGTAGAAAATGGTAAAATTTTTAAGAATTTACCAACAAATTTAATAAAGTAGAAATAAATTTACTAAAAAGAAGTACTGACAGAATTAAAAGTAACTTGACAGAATTAAATGAGCTAAAACACATACAAAAGTGTTCTGGGTCACTGTAGGCACTTCAAAAATACCAATTTGTGCATGAATTTTTTGTAAGTTGCTGAAATCTAGAAACATATTCCCCTCATATTTTTGAGACATGTATCATTAGATCATTTTGTTTAGGAGGCAACATATATAAAAACTTGTAGTCATTTAAAAAGTTGTACCTGGAAATAGAAATGGCTAGTTGCAAAGTACTGGGCCTTCCCTACACCCACATTCATGCTAATTGAATATGATCTTCTCTGGTCAGCATCTCTGTAGACAGAAGTGTTAAATTACGATGGGGTCATACTGGGTTGGGAGGTGGGGAAGGGTGACCCTGCAGACAGAAGAAAGAATGCCCAGCAACACACTGACAGACAGCCACCACTGGAAGGCAGAGGCTGAGATCAGACTGACAGAGCTCGAAGTCAAGGAGCCACAGGCTCCTGGAAGCCACAGGCTAGGGGACTGGAGCTGGGAAGAGAGAAGGGAGCAGGGTCCTGCAGTACCCTGCCCTCAGGCTTTCAGATCTCCAACAGAATAAAATTCTATTGTTTTAAGCTACCTGTTTGTGGTCATTGCCTACAACAGCTCTAGGAAATGAATACTTTAGCTGTAGTCATTTAAAAGTTCAGTTTTAGTCATTTAGAATGTCAAGGTGCACTGACTGATGAAAGAAAGCATTTAAAATGCTAAGATCCACCTCTTTGAATCTGAAGATGAACCTTCCCTTGTATGCAAACCACTAAGCCCTAGGCCTCAGGCTCGTGTGTGCAGCACAGAACAACTGTGGCACTATCCTGACTTGACTCTCGGGGGCCTCCCCACGCATGAGGGTGCCGGTTGGGAACTAATTAATGGCCAGTGCTCTGCTGCCTCTGTCCATGATGTCCTAGTTATGAGGTGAGAAAAGTCAGCTGTTGCACATCAGATACACCGATAAAAACTTGCTGATTAGATTTGGGGATACGATTTGATGCTGACCTGGAAATACAAGCAATCCACCTACAGAATCACAATTTGTGTGTATTTGGCCTATTCTAAACTTAATGTATTATCCTTCTGAAATTAACATAATCAAGTTTAGTATACTTATGTTCAGAATAGCAAATGAATAAACATGACTTTATACATACTCTATAGCTTTATAAGTCTGTGGTGGAGAAACTTAATTATGATAATTTTAAAACAGAAAGGATAATTTCCTTCAACTGTCTGCAAGAGAAAATAATGGTTTTCTTCCCCTGGGAAAATTCACAATATCACAAATGAGATAGTTATCTCTGAGTTTCAATACAACTTAGCTAAAGACAAAAACCTCCAACAGAATCAGTGAAATATCTGCAACTACAATATAAATTCTGAATTTATATAATATGAAAAATGCACAAATATTGTTGTTCTTGATGTAAAACAGTTATCTTCACTAAGTACTTTCTCAGTAGGCTTTACACTGGTGCTAACAGGGTATGAAAAGATTTAGGATCCTACAGTGTGTCATATCTATATTAGATGTTTGTTTGTTCTTTGGAACATTAAACACAGGGTATCACATTACTTGACATATTTTTCCAGAAATGATCCCTAAAGGCAGGTTACATGGAACTATGCCAACCAAATCATTCATAATGTTTTTTAGATGTTTAGAATATTTACTATTTTTATTTCACTTTTACACTTACATACACTTAAAATGAAATGAGTACTCAACTCAAGAGGAAGACATACAACACAAATATAAAATGAACAAAAGGTTTGGATGGGCATTTTCCAGTGAAAATATGTGACAATCAATAAACACATGAGAAGATGGTCAATATCATTAGCCAATGGGGAAATGCAAATCAAAACCAGTGAGATGCCACTTCAGACCCAACAGGATGGCTACCATCACAAGGATCTGTAATAAGTGCTGGCAAGGATATGGAGACTCTGGAACTTCATATGTTGAGGATGGGGCTCTAAAATGATGCGGCCACTTTTAGACAGATGTTTGTTCTTTAGAACATTAAACACAGACTACCACATCACCTAGTGATTCTCCTGGGTATGTATTTAAGAAAACTGAAAACACCTGTCCACACAGAACCATCCGGGAATGTTCAAAGCAGCATGACTCATAATAGCCCAGGAGTGATATAAGCAAAACATCCATCATCTGATGAGGGGACAAAACAAAGTCCCTTATAACAAAATAGCATCTGGCCATTAAAAGAATGAAGCACTGGTACATGTTATGACATGTGCATGTTAAGAGCACATTAATGGAAAGAGGCCAGCCACAAAAGTCTACTTATTGCATTAGTAGACTTAGAAGAAATATCCAGAAAAGACAAATTTATAGAGACAGAAAGTAGGTAGGTGGTTGTGAGGGGTTCATGGAATGGAGAAACTATGAATGACTACTAATGAGTGTGGAATTCTTTTAGGAGTGACAGAGACATTCTAAAATTTGACTACTGTGATGTTTGTACAACTCTGAAAATAATGAGAAAAACCCACTGAGTTGTATACTTTAAAGAAGTAAGATTTATAGTTGATAAATCTCAGTAAATCAGTACAAATAAGGATCTTTGAAAGAGACTGTAAATACTACAGAACCATCCTCAAACTAGTACCTTGAATTTTATTCAAACCCAAATCTGACACTTGATGCTACTGTTTTTATTAACTTTAGAATGTTTGTCCTGAACTTTATTCAATGTAATCTTGGAATAAAGATGTAGTGGAACATTAAAAACTGTAAAATAAGGTAATACAATGATACAATAAATACAGAGTTGATTTCTGCCCCCCTTTTTGATAAAGAGCCCCTAAATTTTCTGTGATGTGCCCAACAATAGGGATGCAAGGATAATTTTATTACTAATATTTGGTTTTTGATTCTGGTTTCTAATACAGAACTAATCCTATGCAGCTTCCCTGGGTGGTAACTGAATGAGGTGACCCATGGTAGTTTGCTGGGTGAGCGCTGGTCCCCAGAAACACCAGGCCATGACAAGAAGGTTGGAAATTTCAGCCCATCCTCTTCCCTCCAGGAAGGGCAGGGAAAACAGAGACTGAGCTGATCGATCATGTCTATGATGAGGTGCTGCACTCACAGAAATGCAGCGAAGATGGCAGTCCCTGGGAGGGTTTGCAGGCTCTGTGCTGCTACTCTATGCTTCACCTTCTGCATCTTTTCCACCAGCCTGTTCACCTGTATTCTCTGCACCATCTTCATAATAAACCAGTAAATGTAATTGATGCGACTTCCTGAGTTCTGTGACGTCCTAGAAAATGGTAGGGGGTCAGGAGAACTTAAGTAAGATTGGAAGCCAAGCTGGACAGCAGCTGTAGGCAAACCATTCCTTGCAACTGCTGATTGAGTCAGGGGTGGTTTTGTGGGACTAGCCCTACACCTGTGGGACTGGACACAATGTCCGGGTAGACAGTGCTAGCATTGAGTTGAACTGTGAGTCACCCATAAGAAATAACTGGAGAAATAACCACCTCCTCCACATTTTGGTGATTAGTGATACTATGCGTTGAGGGAATAGTAGGAGAAACCAGTTTATTATTTTTTTCTACTATATAAATCTCTATTTTCATTGAAAAAATTTTTAAAAATCTTGTCCCAAACACAGCTCCTGTGATAATTCCTTTTGTATCAGTTACCTGGTATTTCCCTTTCTCCTTCCTTTCTTTCCTCTTTTCTCCCCTTATACTCCTGGGCTTCTGACCAAATCACACAGAAAATCTGATATGTTTTTAACTGAACTGGCCAGATGCTTGATCAAATCAAAAGGATGTGTTTATGTGATACACAACTTAACCACACATTTTGTTAAAGAGCTTCAGGAGGTTACCTTAGATTGACAGTAGTGACCAATAACTGGCAGCAGGAGAAGCCCAGGTCCTGCTCTCTGGCGACTGTCGGAGGCACAGCTGCCCCTCCCCTTTCTGCTGTGCACAGGGCATCCTGCCCTTCTGATTCAGCCTCGCACAGATACACACCAGCCGTTCCACACCTTCACCCTGGCTCACACACTCTCCTCTCCCATCTCATTCTTCTGCCTTGGGACTCACACGCTGGCTAATGACAAAGCAGGAACATTACAGTCTATGTCTGAGAAGCCAGTGGCGAGGTACAGTCCAATGGAATGATTTTAAATGCACCTTCAAGAGGAAAATTTGCGAAGACACAA
The DNA here is from genome assembly GCA_004026965.1 of Petromus typicus. Taxonomy (NCBI): domain Eukaryota; kingdom Metazoa; phylum Chordata; class Mammalia; order Rodentia; family Petromuridae; genus Petromus; species Petromus typicus. The sequence goes on along the minus strand of PVIR01004304.1, from coordinate 7,172 downwards.
ACACAATTCCCATTTTAAACACGTGGCTGAATCACACAGATCAGAGTTGTCCCGACGTCCTTTCACATTCTAAGAAGGCCAAAAAGAGAACTGTTGAGGTGATGCAGAGTGCACAGCTCAAGTCTGCGTGGCAGAAACAGGCACCCCAGGTCCTGCTAATGAACTGTGAGCATCTTTGTCTCCACGTCCTCATCTGCTCTGTGGAAGGAGTGGGCTGGGCTTCCCATACCCGGCTGACTGTCAGGATCACCTGGGAACCTTCTCATTTCTTTTTAATCTTTTCATTATAGCAAACACTTGGAAAGAGTAGGAAGAACATGAATCCTCATGTACCCAATACAGCTGGAACCATCTTCAACTCTTAGCCTATTTTTAGTTTTTCCAGTAAAATGGCCCTATGCTCTCCTTTCCTTTCCCCCAAGACTCACAAAGAGCTTTCCAAGAACAGACTCCAGGTCCACACCCAGGGCTCTAAGGGAGCGGCAGGGCTATCTTCAGTACCCCTTGGTTTCTTGTAAGTAACAAATTTCCATAGCATAGGAGGCACACAGTAAAAATGCCCAAAGTTTATGAAAAATAGCAATGTATATTATGTGTGCTATATATAATTTATGGAGAATGACCACGGATGGGGAAGCCATTATATTACTTTTTAAACTTTAAGTATGGAACCCCAAGAAAGAAAAATCCTACTTAATGCAGGCTTTGGAGAAATCTCATTTTTGAGAATTAAGAACTGCAAAATGCTGATCATTCTAAATGCTCGCTTGGAACCAGAGTGATGCGTCTCTCCTCCAGCAAAGTGATGATGAGGTTTGTGCGAATATTGCACAGCACCCAAGCTTCAAGAGTAAGCGGACTTCTGTGTTTCAGCAATTCTGAGACCAGCTGACAGAAATCACTGCCAACGCATAGACGCAGTCATTGGCACCTTCAAAACCCTAATGTATATTGCCTACTCTGAAAATTGCGAGTTGGCAAACACTTTGTCTTTGGAAATTTTATCTTTAAAATGATTCCCAAAGTCTATGTGAGCTTTCAAATTAATCCAACCTTCTGACAGTGTCTTAGAAGAAAGCATCCAAATCTTACAGTAATTGCTTTCAAAAAGCAACTGTTCAGTTTCCTAGGTGTGACATAAAGGGCTTTAGCAAGAGAGATTTGGTGGTGTATTCTTATCCCAAGGCCATAAAATCCTACAACCCCCAAATGGAAGGGACTTGGGGATATACTGCTACCGAAACAGGCAATGAATTGTCTCATTTTAGAATGTTGTCTTTAACTTCTTTTGACTGGATAGTGTGTGCTGTAAAAGTGACAACATCCACTAAATTGAGCATAAATTTAGGGAGAAGAGCTGGCAGATCGGATGGGCATCTCAAGTACCCTTTTCACTTTGGAGTCAGGCTTCATATGCCAAGAAAAACAAGGCTGTGTGAGCATCTCACAGAAGGTGAAACCTGAAAATAGCAGAGAAAGATTGGAGCACATTTGGCTAAAAGTCCACTAAGTTGCTCAGGACCCAGATGTTGTTAAAAGAAAAATAAACTTTTAGAGTTTAATGTACGATCTTTGGAACCATTATCCAGATATACAGGAGAAAAGTGATCTGGTATTTTTCTAAACTGGACCTCAGTAATACTGCCTTTTAAAAATTAATCAAATGTATTTAAATATGCAAGGCATGATTTTATTCTACATTTTTTTTTTTTTTTTTGGACAGAGGGGCTGGCATGAAGGTCTACATCTCCTTCTCCCCCAAAATAAACATTTTCTTCATGTGATTATCTTTTTTTTTAAGGTTTTTTTATTTTGAGACAGGGTCTCACTTTGTAGTTCAGGCTGGCCCCGAGCTCAGCCTCAAACACACATCACAGCAATCCTCCTGTCTCTGCCTCCCGAGTGTTGGGATTACAGGCGTGAGCCACCACACCTGGCACTGTGGTATGTGGTACTGGTTGCTGCTGGGGTGAGTCTCCACACCCAGTATTGTATGTGGTTACCAGGGAATTGAACCGGGCCCTTGCGCTTGCAAGACAGGTGCCGGAACCTCTGAGCTAACTCTCCGGCCCTTCATGTGATTATCTTTGTTTTCCCCTTTATTGACTTCATTGGCACCTTTTAGGTATATGTTATGACCACGTTCAACATTGAGAACTTGTACCTGTATATAATGTATCTTGGGTCTAATTTTTCTCCATTCTCTTGTCCTCCCTACAATCTCCCACTCCCTGTACACATAAGCTTTGTTTCCATTATTTTGTTTCCACCATAAAATCTGTTCTTTTCCTTCTTTGCTTTCCCTTACCCCCCTCCCCAGGTCCCCTTCTCTTTTGAAGATTTTCTTCCTATCTCACAATACCTATCACACATTTTAGAACTCATTTACACCTTCAGTTTCTCATACCAGAAAAACAAAATGGTATTTACCCATCTGTACCCAAAGGATAAAGTTTTAAAAGGTAATTAATAGTCTGTTTGCTACAAGTTTGTACTTAGCTGATTATATGTTTGGATTATATTCTATAAAATTATTTAAATTAAAAAAGCAAGAGAATCACTTAACCCTAAGATGGTTTTGCAAAAGCAGAAGCCATTGTACAGGTATTTTGAACAGGTATTTCCCATTAAGATAATAACTGCTTAATTAATATTTTCATTTGAAAGCCAGTCAAGGAAGCCTGAATCTTCTGATTCCTACTGATTGAAATAATCTATATAAAATTAAAAAATATTTTAGGGCACATAATTTATAGAAATAGATCCATTTACCTAAAAAATGTTTTAATATGTAAAAGTAACTGCATTACAAAATAAGAAAATGAAGAAAAACACCCCAGAATCTCATCACAACTCACAAGATCATTTAAATATATTTCCTTTTGGGAATTTTAAAGACAAGTTTTTTGGACAGTTACAGAGCTAATATAACTTTAAAGTCTTCACTTTTTTCCATGTACTATTAGATGAATTTTGTTATGTTGCCATGCGTTTGAGAATTTTTAAGCAAATGCATAAAGAAGTCATAATTTGCATCACTCTTCCTTGGTTATCAGAAGTAAATGTTGGGCAAATTCATACACATGACTTTACAGTTTTGTATTCTTTAACTAGAAGTAATTCTTACAAGTAGAACAGCCACAAAAACATATTAGATCTTTTGGTGTATACTGCTGTATGGCTTTCCAAGAGTGTTGCCAATTTACAGTCCAACCTGACACACACAGAAACGTTCTGCTCTGATTGACAAGCTTTAGGAGGAATTATTCATTTAAAAAAACTCATCTGTTAATTAAATACATGAGAAATGATACTTCCTTTTTCTAAGTTTCCTTTTTCTAAGTACCTGACTATTTTGTTTGCTAATTACATTCCCTCTCTTGAGAGCTCCTTTTAAAGTATTTTGTCGGTTTATGTAGAGCTCTTTACTAGACTTCAATTCTATTGTTTTGTGCTTTTTCTTTGATTTAATTTTATTATATTTAACCCTTTCATCTCTTTGAAATTTATTTTCATACATGGCACGGGATGAATAACTGTATTATTGTCCCAAATTACTGATGAGGTGATTCCAAATATTATTTATCAAATAACCTTTCACTTCTTATTGATAAGTGTCAGTTTAAAGACCAACAAATTCAGCAGCATATTTTTCTAAGTAAGGTAATGACATGCTTTGAAAAACGAAGGTAGTATAGCAAGAAGGAATCAGAAACTCACCCCTATTATGGATTTCACAAACTGATGATTCATTTATATGTGTATGTGCAGCTATGTATGTATATTTAAGAGATAGAAGTATATTAAGAGCAAAAAAAAAAAAAAAAACCAAAAAAAAACAAACCAAAAAACCTCCTAGACAATAGCTCTGACCAATGGAATGTAAAGCTCTGATCTATACCTGATTAATGAAATTAAAATACACTGGCAATGACATGGAGAAATACAAAGTCACTTGGTTTGATACCTTTGTCAATCAGTTCACATTTTTTATTTATCTGTCTTATAAATTTACCTTACGATGGCAAACATTTTGATTTTTCTCTTTTGAAATAATTTCTTTCATTAGCATTGCTTCTGTGATGCTTCTTTCCTACTCTAAAGATTCACAGATCAGCTACAACAAGTCCCTGCTGTGAAACAGGAACACAAGGCAACGTTCTGGAAGGACATACTGAACCTGATTTCACAATGTAATGTCAAGTTGATATTATTAGTGATGACTGCTGAGGCAGCAAAGATGTCCAAAGATTTATATTTTTATACATAAAGAGAGAAATTCATTGGGATACAACTCACGGACCACTTCCATGTAAAGTATCTAATTCAGTGATTTAGTACACAGTTGCACAACCATCACCACAATCTAGTTTTCCTCATCTCAGAAAGAAACCTCCTAGTCATTAGCAGTTAATTCTCATTCCTCTTCCACTGCCGCTACCCTCTCCCTCCAGCTCTACACAACCCAAGAAACTGCTTTCATTCTCTACAGAGTTGCCCATTTTTGACTTCTTATAAGTGGAATAACAAAACATATGCCCTCTTGTGTCTGGCTTCTTTGTGTGATATCTTCAAGGTTCAGCTGTGCTGTAGAATGCATAAGTGCTGCATTCACTTTTTATCATCTAATCAGATTCCACAGTATGACTATATCACATTCATTTATCCATTTATTACTTGGTAGACATTTGGGCTGTTTCCTCTCTTCAGCGGTTATGAATGATGCTGGTATAGTTGCTCTTGTATTTTTGTCAGAAGATGGTTTTTTAATTTTTGAGGGTATATAGCTAGGAGTGGAACTGTTAGGTGACATGACAACTTTATATTTTACTTTTTGAGCAATGGCCAAATCATTTTCCAAAGCAGCTGTACCAAATTATATTCTCACTGGAAGTCATAACAGTTTAATTTCTTTACATCTTTGCCAAGCTAGTTATCAGCTCCTTTTTGTTTTTCAGTTATACAATGATGTGAAGTGGTATCTTATTGTGGTTTTGGTTACTAATTCTTCTGTGAGACACTTGGTGTCTTCCCACTAATAAAGAAGGACTATTCTGGTGGGTGAGGCTCCAGCTTTTGAGTTCCATGTACCTCCTATGCCCACTGACAAGTGAGTGAGCAGAAAGAATTCTAAATAACCATCCAGTTACTCAGCAGTTAAACAGTAATCCTGCTGACTCTCACTGCAGACAGTGATGATGAACCTTTTAGAGTGTTCAATGATATAAACAGCTGTGGTGGCACATGTGCCGTAGGTTCTCCACCCCTGTCTTACAACATTACCTAGAATACAGGAACCTGGATCTGCACTTGGCATAAGACAATACAGAGTCTAATGCCACTAATGAATACACGGTCTAGTTTGCAAGCCTGTGTATGTGTGAATACAGTAATTCTAAGACAGTGTGCCAAGTGTTCTAGGGAGCTATTCACAAGGAACTTGGGAGACGGAAGAAGGGATGCTTATATCTATCATGAAGTCAGGTTTGGTTCCCAAAGGGTTGCTCTTCCCCCACCCACTTCAATAATCTCCATGTTTCTTCCACAACAACTTAGAATTCTATTATAGCAATATATCCTGCCACTAGTTTATTAAACATTTTCTAAATCCTAAAAGCAAAATCAGAATTGTAATAATTTTACTAGCTTTACATTTTGAGTTGATTCCAGGTAGTCATTCCCTCAGGGAGTTCAGAAGGTAAAAGAGTCTTTTCTTTCAAAGGAGGCCTGTGTATTTGGTTAAATTAAGCTATGTTCAAAATCAAGAGCATTACTTTTCAGAAGCACACGCCACTGGCATGTGTCAAGAGAACACTAAGTAGTGTGGAAATGGACCTGTACTCTGTCTTCAGTGGATACTACCAAAGTGAATTCAGGAAATAGCATCTTTCTTCAACAGCAGGGCAGTCCACTTTAATAAGTCATGCTGGAAAAATCACATATCCTCATGCAGAAGACTGCATATAGACTCAAACCTCATCAATTACTAAATTTAAAATTAAAATAGATTAAAAAAATCTAAATGCCAAAACAGAATCTGCTGGGAGATACAACAGGTAAAATTCTCAAATACATAAGAGAGGTAAGGACTTTCTGAACAGAACCCCAACAGCATACGAAATCATATTGAGTATCAACAAATGAGATCATATCAAATCAGAAGGCTCTACAGAGAAACAAAACAAAACAAAACAAAAAAACCCCCACAACCTAGAGTGAAGAAACAACCTCCAGGATGGGAAAAAAAATTTGTCAGCCCTTCCTTGGATAAAGGACTAACATCTAGAACATACAAAGAACTAAAAGAGAAATTAGACCCCTCAAAATAAAAGACTCAATAAATGGACATCTGAAGTGAATATACTTCTCAGAAGACATACAAGCGATCCATAAATATATGAAAATATGTTTGACATCACTGAGTATTCAAAAAATGCAAATTAAAAAAACATTGAGATACCATCATACTTCAGAAAGAATGTCTATCATGAAGAAATTAACTACTAGCAAATGCTGGAGAGCTTGTGGAGGAAAATAAACACTTCTACACTGTTGGTAAAAATGTAAACTATCACAATGACTAGAGAGATTAAGGATTTCTCAAAAAACTAAAAATAGAAATTCTGTTTCACCTAGCTATCTTTCCTCTAGGCAGCTTCCCCCCAAAAAAATCAACATATTATAGGGACATATGCATACACATGTTTAGAGCAGGCAGCCATATTTATATGGCAGCTGATGTGTCCATCAACAGATGAAGTGGGTAAAGAAAGTGTGGTATTTATACACAGTGGAGTACTACTCTACCATAAAGACAAACTTGAGGAGGGCTGGGGATTTAGCTGAGTAGTGCCAACACCTACCACACAAGAGCAAGGTCCTGAGTTTGATTCCTGGTATAAAAAAAAAAAAAGAACAGGGCCGGGGAGTTAGCTCAGTGGTTCCGGCGCCTGTCTTGCAAGCGCAAGGATCAGGGTTCGATTCCCCGGTAACCACATAACAATACTGGGTGTGGAGACCCACACTCAGCAGCAACCAGTACCACATACCACAGTGCCGGGCGTGGTGGCTCATGCCTGTAATCCCAGCACTCGGGAGGCAGAGGCAGGAGGATTGTGATGTGAGTTTGAGGCTGAGCTCAGGGCCAGCCTGAACCACAAAGCGAGACCCTG
>PVIR01004303.1:0-80099 GCA_004026965.1 Petromus typicus | reverse complement strand
ATAGTTAATAATCACATGCATTCTGAAGCATCTCATTTTATGCTCCCCAAATGCATGATTTACTTTGAATGATAAATATGGCTATGAAATGGAGTGTTTCCGGCATTCACAGATCAAATGTAACAAGGGAGGAATAACTCAGATGCATCCTGATGTTTTATATTTCCACACACTAATATTTGCTTCACACCATATGTCACAGTAACGCAAGAATGTGATAATGTAGAACAGCCCAGTGGTTTCCTCCTTCAACATCTGGTCTTCTGAGGGAGTCATGTGCTGTAAAGACTCATGTTTCAATCTCAAGATAGTGGAGTCATCAAATGTTTTTATGAGGAGATAGCAAAGGAAGGACTGGAAAGTCTTTTTCCTGTCATAAAATTGACATCACTGTATACTATGATACCCTCAAAGGAGCTGACCATAACTCATAGTTCACTGGATCCTCCTGGAAGTGCCACACAGGATGGTTATTCACAGAACAGTAAGGAAAACTGTCAGTCAACCAGACTTTTCAAGGCTGACATGCTTTGTGCCTGTTGACTCTAAGCAATGACTAAGCCCACAGTTTCCCAGGGAATAATAGCACAGTCTTCTTTGAGAGTTTGGTTGCCTATTCTCCAGAGGGGGGGAAAAAAAAAAAAAAACAAGAGTACATTCACTGGGTTGATGCCATTCACAGCATATGTCAATTTCTTCAGTCCTTAACAGAAAAGTTTGTCATCATATTTTGCACTCCCCTGCACTGATAAGCTAGCTAGAGTTGTTTTCTTTGTTTTTTTACCTGCTTGTTATTCTTAAAACTGGTACAATATAGTTCCATTCTACCACATCATGGAAGGTACTAACATGTCCGAAAGGATCGCCATGTAAGCAAAACTTAATAAAACTTTTCCTCTTTATTTCTTCATGTCACTGTTGATTGCTCTCTTCTTCCTGCGATTATTTTTTCCCCATTGACTTAAGCGGTGTATTTCTCTGCTTTATAGACTGTTCTATCTCAGTCTTTATTGTTATCCTTCCACTTTTACTGATCTTCAAATTTGAATATTTGTTAAAATTATGGCCTTAGGCCTTATCTCCTGTGTGTAGATTCATTCATGGATTATATGAGTTTCTGTCAGAATTCCAATCATGAATCACATGTGCACTGCATTCCGTTATCCCATTCCCACACCTTGCTACGTGGCTCTGTGGCAAAGACTTCATCTCTGTGAATTATTCATCAGATCTCACACATGGGCGATGGCTTGATTGTGTTAATGGAGGCTCTGTGAAGAAATGGAGTGGGAGAAGAAAAAACAGTAGGAATCCATTTTTACTGCTCATGATTGCTTTTTTCAGAGAAGTCACAGGCTCAAAACAGTATTGAGTGGAAAGTACAAAGATTTTTCACGTATCTGTATTTTCACCCTCTCCATGTACACATACATAGACTTCCCCATCATGAACATCTCCCACCAGACTGGTATAATCATTGTTCTTCTTCCAGAATGATCCATTACTACCAGGCAAACTTCATGGTTTAAATTCAAGTTAACCCTTTGTACTGTACCACAGGACTGTATAATACATAATGGCATATAACTACTGTAGTGTTATTGTATCAATTAATTTCATTGCATTAAAGATGCTCTGCATTCTAGTTATTTGCCCTTCTTTACTGCAAGCCCTTGGAAATGACCATCATTTTTACACTTTTCTATAGTTTTGCAAGGACTTAAAATTTAGCTCCTTTGGGTCAGCACAAGGAATATAACTGCTGGATCTTATTTTATGAGTATGTTTAAATTTTTAAGAAACTACCTAAATGTCTTCCAAAGTAGATGTACAATTTTCCATTCCCGTGTGAGAGTTTTCTTCAGTATCTGGCTTTTTCAGTGTTCTGGATTTTGATCAGATACAGCAGTTATGGTTAACATCTTTTTATAGTTCTTATTTTTTCTCTATATATCTCCTTTGAGGAGTTGTCTACTAAGGTCTTTGGCCCACTGTTTAAGTTGGTATATGGATTTTTTGGTGTGAAGATTTCTTTGCATATTTTAGGCAAAATTTCTTTATCATATATGTTTTTAAAAGATCATTTTCCTTCATTGTATTGTCTGCTTCTTTCTCAAAGTCATCACTATATTTGTATTTCTGAGATGTCTATTTTATTCCATTGACTTATTTTTTTATTCTCTCACTAGGACCATACCATCTTGCTTGCTGCTCCTGTATAAGATGTCTTGAGGTCAAGTAACATTAGTCCTCTGACTTTGAATTTCTCCTTCGATATTTTATTGCCCATGGTATTTCTTTTGTCTCCAGATATGAAACTTAGAGTTGGTTTGTTAATGGGATATTGATAGGGATTACATTCCCTGTATTGATCAAGTTGAGAAGGCATGACATTTTGAGAATATTGAAACTTCCTATCCAAGAATATGGAATATCATCCAGTTTACTTAAGCCTCCATTAGTATTTTTATCAGAATTTTGTAACTTTGAAACTTATTTACATTTTGTTAAGTTGGATGTGGTGGTGAACACTTGTACTCCCAGCATTTGTGAGGATGAGGCAGGAGGATAGCTGTGAGTTCTGAGCCAGCCTGGGGTATGTAGTGAGTTGAAGCCCAGCCTAAACTGCAGAGCAAGACACTGTCTCAAAAATAAAGTAAGACAAAGTGTGAAAAGATAACATTTTGTGCTCTAATGCAATGCTTGAATGTAAACAATTTGTATCTTTAATTTCAAATTCTCTTTGTCTAATGTCAGTATGTAGAAAAGTGTTTTTCATTTATTAGCCTTGAGTTCTATAATTATTGCTTCAGAATTTCCATAGACATTCATCTGATCAATAAATATTTTCCTTACTACATTATCTAGGTTTACCATATGATTTGAAGAGGAATGATGAAAGGATGCCTCTTTCCTGGTTCCTGATCTTATCAATCAATGTGCATTCTCATGGTAGTAAAGCTTCACATTTCTTTTCTATAGATATGATGTCAGATTTTTGTAAATATTCTTTGAACAAGTTGAGGAAATTTCCTTTTCCAGCTATCTTTGGACATACGTATTTTGAATCATGAATGGCTGTTGTATGGGGACACTTTCTGCATCTGTGGATATGATAGTGTGATTCTTCTTTTGTCTGATGAGATGAAGTAATTTACTAATTGATTCTGGAATGCTGAGCCAGCATTGCACGCACACCTGAGATAAATTCCACTTGATCAGTTTTTCTGCACTGTTAAACTCACGGTGCTAATTTTTAAGAAAGATCATTATATATGTGTTGATGATAGATACTGTTCTCTGGTTTCTTTTTCTTCTAATTTCTTTGTCCAGTCTTAAAGTTAGATTAATATGAGGTTCATATGTGCCTCTATTCTTTGAAAAATGCTATTTTTAAAATGTATCAGTATAATTCCCTTAAATGCTTAATAAAATTCACCAATGAGTGAATAGGCCTGCCTCCTTCCATTTTGGAAGTTCATCCATTATTGATGCACGTGCTTTACTAGATAGAAGCCTCTTCAGATTGCCCATTTCTTGAGTATTTGCCTTTCTTCTTCTTATGATTTTTTAAAACTGAGAATGATTTTTAATATATGGATATATTATGTTTAAATTTTTATTAGTACATGTTTGTAGTAGATGGATGTGCAGTTATTGCCATATTATGAGGGAGTTTGTACATGTATGTAACACATCTTGATTCTTTTCTCAGCTTTTTCCTCTCCCACCCTTTCTACTCCCTCCAACTAACAGGAGCTGAACTTTTGTAAGTGGGAAGCTTTTGCTGAAGTTCGGTTTCTATTATTTCTATTTCTCCTCCAGTTCCCTTGCTTTCCCCTTCTCTTTTCCACTCCTCCTTCTATTATCTCCTTTCCCATTTCAAAAATATCTCCCTACCCCTAGGAACTATATTTATACCTCTGATTTCTTATATAAGTGAAACTATTCAATCTTCCAACTTGTGTATATGATTTATTTCATTTACCGTTACGGTCTCTGAGTACATCCATTTACCTATGAATACCTCATATTTACCCTTCTTTACAGCAGAGTAGCTCTCACTGTGTATAAGTATCACACTTTCTTCATTCATTTATCTGTTGATGAGCATAAAGACTGTTCCCAGGATTCAGAATTTTATGATTTCATTTTTCTCTTCTTAGAAATATATTATACATTTCATATAAAATGTTTTAGTGGTTGTACAGTACTTTGCAATATGCATATACAAATAAGCCAATTCCATATTCAATTAACATTATACTGCATCACAGTTTTGGTAATTTATAATAACAAAATATTTCTAAAATTTAGTTTTGTGTGTCATTCATTTAACTTGTAATGGAGCATACACAAGTATGCATATATATAAAAGCGCACATTATTGCTATTATTATTTTGAATAAACTTCTATTTGATCAATTAATAAGAAAATAATCATTTTTATTTGAATTTCTCCTGTTTTTCATCTTTTCTTATTGAAGTTGATACAAACTTCTTACCTTTATAGTCATTGACCCTAAAGAACGTTTGCAAAGTTGATTTCTTGGCAGTAAATTCCTTTGACTTTTGTTTGGCTGAGGAATTGTTTCCTTCTCCTTTATTTTGATGAGTAAGTTTGCAGTGTACAGAACTCCAAGCAGGTATTTTTTTTCTCTTAAAATTTAAATACTTTACTTCAGTCAATTACTGAGGAGACATAATTGCTATCTTTGCTACTTTATGAGTAAAACATTTTTCCCCTTTTCTAACTTTTTTTTTCCAGGAAATTTTCTTTACATCTGATTTTCTGTATTATGAATTCAGGATAAATTTTTTGGTTTTGCTCTTTGGTGGTGACACTGATTCATGGTCTCAGACCTCCTGAGATGTACAGTTTAGTGTCTGATATTAATTTAGGGTTGTTTTCATTCATGGCTACAAAAAATTTTTCTATTCCTTTGTCTTTTTCTTCTCATTTTAGTATCTGTTATATATACACTACTTTTTTGTTGTTGTTGTTGATGTTATCCTAAAGTTCTTAAATATTTTGCTCTTCTTCAGTCTTTTCTTTCTGTTTGATTTCAGGTTCAGAGGTTTCCAGTGAGGTGACCTGATGCTAACAGATGTTTCCTCCTCTGTCCCTAGTCTACTAATACACCAGCCAAAGCATAACTGTGCTTTCATTTAACTCCACCATTTCTTTTTTTTTCTTACAATTTAAATTTTTTCTTTTTTTAAATTGTGAAATAGGTACATTTTATATACATATCATGATTACACTCAGCATTGACAATTTGTACCAGTATATGACATGAATTTTCATTTTTTTCCTGTTACCCGTCTATTCTATCTTACATAATTTGTACATTAGAATCCTCATTATATTAATCATAGTTATTTTAAGCTCCCAATTGGATACTTCCAACATTATTTTTGTAACTGAGTCCAGGTTTTCAACTGTGTTTCTTAAGCTTTAGTGGTGTGTGTGTGTGTGTGTGTGTGTGTGTGTGTGTGTGTGTGTACCTGGAGATAATATGCTAGGTGAAAAGAAGTATTGGAAATAAATCTTCAAATCTGGGGGATGAAAAAGTACTCTATGGACCTATGAAACTATCACCTTCTCCTCCTCTTCCTTTTACTTCTCCTTGTCTCTCTTCTTCCTAGTGAGTATGAGCTCTGGAACTGTGAATTTCTCAAGTGCCTCTAAATTCCAGCATCTGGGACTTGCCAAGGACGGGATTGCTAGCGCATGCTACAGTTGACTAGAACAGTCTGGAGTTGGTCATTTCCTTTCCCAGGGTAAGTTAGGCTCCATTAAACCCCAGAATGTTAAGCTCTGATTGAATACTTCCTCTTGAGGGCAGCTCTTGACAAGAATGGGGTCTCTGGCATATTTGAAATGGCTTTTTCCTGTCTTGCTAGAAAGAAGAGTGAGAGATTTTTCTCTGATGCTCACTGGGAGTACCTAGTAGATTTCTTGGAGGAAAAAAAAAATACCATAAAAGTGTTCCACTTCCTCAGGACTAGGTTCTCCTGAATATTTAACTCTCTACCTACTTATACTGAGCCTCCAGTAAACTGTCAATTAGAGTTCAGGTTTCCCCAGCCACGAAATGGCTCCAATGGAAGTTTCTGCTCATGAGAGCTTGGCCCAGACAAATTGCGACTACATTTGTTTGTGGGTCTCTCCATTTGGGGAAGAAGTTTGCCTTGTGTGGTATATGAATTTATCATTTTTCAGACTTTTGTTTTTTGGTCAAGATAATGCTGTAAGTTTTTATGTCCTTATATATAGTACCAGAAACTGGATGTTTGCTATTTTCTGTCTTCTTTCCTGCTAGGTTTTTGGTTATCAGTGGTTTCACCCCTTTAGTAGATCATCTATCCTACTAAACAAGGCTCCATTATAACTGTAAGTCTTGGGTAATTATGGTAACTTCTATCTCTAGACCTCTCAACCCTAAGAGTGGTAGCAACTTTCAGTAGCTGCTAGTTTCAAAAATGTTTCTCCAACTTTGGTGAGTTCCCTAAATTTGTAAGTAGTTCATTTGATAAAGCCTTTTCAAGTGACATTTTTCAGTATGCCGTGTATTTTCTGCCAAAAGCCTGACCCTCATGCTTTTATTACTCACTATTCTTTTCTTCAGTATCTGTCTGTCTGTCTGTCTCTCTTTCTCTCTCTCTCTCTCTCTCTCTCTCTCTGTATCTTATGATCCAAATTAATAATCCTAACTTCTGTGTCTTCTGACAGACGCACTTGGGTATTCTGGGAATAGCTAAATATTAATATGGCTAACATTGAACATATCATCTTCTTCTCCTTTTGTCTATATTTCCTTTTTTAAGGAATATGCCATGTGATGTACTCAGCATTTCAAGTCTAAAATCTGAATTTACCTTTAACACACTCTTACTTTCAGTTCTCACATCTAATTAAATAGTAAGCTTTATTGACTCAACTCTAAATATTTTTTCTCTCATCCAGGCCCCTTATCGCCATCGCTATTTGGGCCAGATCATTTTCAAGCCTTGTACTTCCCCCAACAATTCTTTTTTCATAGGAAATCTTGTTAAATACAAATCTTATTATGCAAAAATGCTATTTAAAAGCCTTGAAATGTATTCATATTGCCTTTGGAAAATATCTTGCCTTTTCACATTAGTCGTAAGTTTCACCCACTACCCAATCCATGCCTCAGTGTAACATTCATTATACTTCATTTTAAATTTTAAAAAAGCTCAACCTATTAATGTAAAAAATTAATTCTATTAATGTAAAAATTCATAGGTCAGATATGAGGAGTTCCCTAACATTCATGGATGAAGTTTTAACCCCCAGAACCTCAGTTTGTAACTCTGCAGAAATAGGCTGGTGCACATATAGATCATTGCTGCTGTAATTATTTGAGATCAAGAGAGGCCATCCTCTTGAAGTAGAGGAGTAGATTTAATCTCCAATCTGATATGATTGCTATGCTTATAAAAAAAGGAAGAAGTTGATTAAAAAAAAAAGAAATGCAGAGAAGAAAAAGAATATAAAGAGACACAGGGAAAAGACAGAATTTTCCAAGTCAAGGAGATAGACTTGAATCCAGTAGGTGGTACTTCACTAATACCATAGGGTTATTGACATGCCTAGCAAACTACTCCAGCAGTAAGATTATCTCCTTCAATGATTGTGGCATCTCAAGTTTCCATCAGTGTTTCAAACATAGATAGCCAGTGTCCTATAAATATCTGTCAAATGATTGAATGAATTCCTATAATTACTGTGGACTAAAATTATATCTTGGGCAAGTAGGTTAGATCAATTCAATGGAGCCTAATTATTAAAATATCAAAGATTCTCATTAAAGTCTGACTCCACAGTTGAAAAATCAAAGGACAATGTTTTAATCCAGTCCTGTGACATTCAATATTAATTAACAAAGCAAAAAAAGGGAGAAAATATCTAGGTGGGTAAAAAAAAATTAAATAAGTCCTCAAGATTACTACCCAGAATAACTTACTCTGAGAGCTGTGTCAGCTTCCTTCTGTACTTATTCATGAGTCATTCAAATGTACTTACTTGGATAACAGAGAACCCTTATTGTCCTCGAGACTCATGCACAGGGAGGAAAGTAGTTTGAATGGGTTCTTAATTTTTACTTGTATAAAAGGCATCAGGCAAAGGAGGTTGTTTCATGATGCTTTTTGAGTTTATCTCTTCATAGGTCAGCCTGAGAGTTTCAACTCCCCCAACAGAGTGCTTACAGGTTGGCACTGGGTACTAACTCCTGCTAGAACTTTATGGGATAGAATTGAATTTATTGGTTCATTCAGCTTCTTTAGTGCTCCTAAAGCTGGTGTGTTTATCTGTCGAAGGCCATGCAGATTGCTCAGTGAAGAGTGAGGTCTGTGCATTTGTACGTACTCTAAAATGTATTTCTCTTTACTCAACTGCACATATTAAAAGCAGTCATTAGTGGTTCCTCTTTCCCGTTTTGGCTTCACAGGTTGGCACGTTGCCAATGACTCTTCTTAGCTGAATGAAGAGTAGTTATGATAATAAAGTGGTGAGTACAATATGACCAAAACGTACTCTTTTTTGAAAGTTTATTGGTACATTTTAGGAACACATTATGAACACATACATTGTGAGTAATTTGTACCTGTGCATGATACATCTTGATCCATATTTTTTCCTATTCTCTTTTGAATCAAAATGTACTCTGAAAGCTCATTCGTAGAAAAATCAGCAGCCTGACAAGAAAAGTGAACTGTTTTGGTGATTTAAATTATCTTTTTTAACCCAGATTGTTCAGGTATGGTGTCACATATATGACCTCGGTGTGTCATGGTGTGAGATGCCTTTGGAGAATAAAGAGTACTTGTATTTAACCAATTTAATTGCATTTTCCTTCACAATTGATATTTGCCATATCAAAAGCATGAATCAAGTTTAATGTTTACCCTGTTGTACTAATAGAATTCTATGACCCTCCTCATATCCTCTACAAGGAGAAGCTAAGTATCTGAACCTTGGATTTTGGTTGCATAATAAATCTGCTCTACAACATAGGACTAATTCTCAGGCAAGTTCTCACATGCTGGCATGTTCCTATCCTAGATCCTGAACGCTGTGTCTTGACTTCACTTTTTTCCAATGATTCCTTCTTGGAGCCATCCTTTTTTTTTTTTGAGGGCTCATACCTTAGATCTAATGAATAACAATGTCTTTGAGACATAGAACTTGGCTTCTATTCCAAGCCATTCCCTGCACAGCTGGTCTTATGTCAGATCATTTCTCCACCAGCCATCCAGAATACACTTTTACATTGCATCACTCAGAAACTAATATTGTACCATAATATGAACTAAGTAATTTCAGTTCTGGAAATAGGAAATCAGATAATTATGAAGAAAGGAAATTTTAGCTGTTTTATGAATCCAAAACACCCTTTTCTGTAACAGTATCCCTTTATATTTCTGATGTGCAAACTTTTAGAAAATATGTTGATGCCACGAGTATTGTTATGTGGACTCATTCTAAGTCAACGATGTACTTTTGGCCCAAGGTTGTAAGTATGACACAATGCTACATCATGGAAACCTTTTATAATATGCTCCCTATGTGAGTCTTCTCCCACCCGTGTAGCTATTAGAATGCAAATCAGTATAACTGCTCCTTGGAACCCACCTGAAAGATAATAGTCCTAAAATATCTTCTGGTGTTCAATATTGACATAAGCGAATAGAAATGGAGTTTTCTGTTACTTCCAAATAAACACCACTAGCATTTAACTCCATGTCTTATCTCAGAAACCTGCTCACCCTATTTTGTTTAAGATGAAGAAAAATATAGAAGAAGACATAGCACAAAGGCAAAAAAAAAAATCTGGCTAATTTAATATCTCTTATGTTCTCTGAAATACCAGGACTAGCCAAACAGACTTCACAACATTGTAGTGAAAGTCACAGGCTAGCCAGAGTTTCACCTAGTGTTTCCAGCTGTTCACAAAGAAGTCTTCAAGTAGGTGGGTCTTAATCAGCACACAATCTCTTGTAAAATGACTACTTTTGAAGATATTCAAAGGGTCTCCATTTTGAGTTTTTTTAGCTTTAAAATATACAGAAAAATAAGTTGATTTTTGAGTGTTTGCATGAAAATAGGAGACTGTCTAAGTTATTAACCAAAGATTTAAATAACAATGGATAAAGTTGGAAAATAAAAGGTGTTCATTTTATTTTTTAAAGAAACACTTTCAGTGTATTTATCTTTCTGTCAAAAATGGATGATTATCTCCAAAAGAAAGCACTAATGATCAACTGAAAAAAAAGATTTGAAAGAGAATGGAAGCATTTTCTAGAAGAGTGAATTCTTTAAACTGCAGGTAAATTTGATCTAGGGAAAACATGAACTCAGGGACTTTATGAATAAGTATATAATTCAGTGTTTACCCTTAAATATAATATTGAAGAATTGCTAACATAACACAACATAAATAAATTTCCCCTCTAAGAGTAAAATACATATATACTATTCTACTGGTCAATATATCTAACTTTAAAGAAAAGAAGCATGAGAAACACAAGACATTATCTCTGTTCCATGTTGACTTTCCAAATAATGTCTGTGCAAAGCCTTCAGGGAAACTTGGGAATTAAAACTCTTTTTCAATTAGCAAGGGAAAATCAAAGAGAATTTCCAGTAGTGACTCAATTACTCCAAGTACAGCAGGGAATACATCTCAATATTTAAAGTTATAAGTGGAGGGAGGCAGGTGCCTAAAATACACTTCCAGTTTCAAACCTTGAAAACTTGACTGATCTGGGGCAATTCTATTTGCTTACCTGCACTTCAGATTTTCCTGTTGTAGAAATTAAAAATGACATTTCATAGAATTCTATCATAGGGTAATGTTTACAAATACTTACTTACAGAGCAGAGGAAGGCCCTGGAGACAGACAAATTTTCTAATTGTTCATTCAATCCTCCCCGGTGAGTTTGTACTCCCCAGGTCTTCATTGATGTAAAGAATGTTTTTATGTTTGTCTTCATTCTCAAATATTTCTAGTTTTCTGGACAGGGCAAAACTTTACCCTTTTAACCGGGCCAGCTTTGATAGAATCCGTTTTAATTTTGCATGTCTCTGGAGAATTACTCACATCTTGCAGGTTCACCTGGGCTGATTGCAATGCAGTCTCTTGTGTCACCATCTCAGGCCATATTCATGCATTTTAGTTTCTAGATGAGATTCCACTGAGTTAATAGTTGGTTAAAATTGTTT
Organism: Petromus typicus; assembly: GCA_004026965.1. Classification (NCBI taxonomy): domain Eukaryota; kingdom Metazoa; phylum Chordata; class Mammalia; order Rodentia; family Petromuridae; genus Petromus; species Petromus typicus. The sequence goes on along the minus strand of PVIR01004303.1, from coordinate 68,844 downwards.
TAAGAGAAACGTTCATGAATGAAAAGACTCCAAATAACAACTAAATTTTCATCTGTGAGGCCTGAAGGGCAATGCTGTTATCCCCACTACATCTCTCACAGGCCAAGACCAGATCTGGTGGAGCACAGGATAGACCTCTTACCTCCAAGGAAAGACCTAACATTCAGCATCTCTACTGCAGTGAATAAAAGAACTCAGGGTATACACGGCTCACAGTGCATTGCTTTTGCTTCCCCTTGACCTACGAGCATTGCTTGACTTACAATGCAAATGCAAACAGACTCCAACAACCCCCTGAGTAATATTCATTGCTATGTAAATCAGGGTCATGCTGCTCCTCTGTTTTTTATTCTTTGCCCATGTTGCTTTATATTTGTTGATGCCTTTCTCCTTCTGCATTTGGATAAAACTCAGTCAGCAAGGAGAAAAGTGTCACTTGGGAAATTTTCTGTCACCCAGGTGAGCTGGGTGCTACCTAAAGGCTCTCAGATGTGCCATGATTCCTTATCCTTTGCACTTCTCACACTCTACTATGATGTTTGGTTTGTTCCATTTTCTTGGCACTGGACTGTGACTGACATGAATTATATAGAAAGAGCAAATTACCTTGATGTGGTCAGGATTGGGAAGCACAGTACTTAGCACTAAGGAACACCAAATTAACGTAGCTAGTACTGGCCAGCAGTAAATGCTTCTAGTAAATAACATAATTTAGATATACATATTAAGGCAATTATTTCAATATCTTCTACATATACATTTGCATGGAAATAATGAGTTATCTTTAAATTTTTACTTTTTTTTTAAATTATCTTTATTGGTACATTAAATATACACATCATGATTGCATTCCATAATGGGGATTTGTACCAGTATAAGACACAACTTAATTCTCATTTTTTCCCATAGCCCCACCCACCCCACCACCCCCCCCCATATATATAAAATTTGTTTCCTTACTTTTAGGTAACCTCTGACTCAAATGTGCTTTCTTGCAGCCAGTTTTTGTTCATGTATCTTCTTCATTAGACTCCAGACTGAAATAAAAAGAGATGGTGCTCTACTTCTTATACCTAGCAAGCATAACAATAAATGTTTCTTGAATAAATAAATAATCATGCATGTGACTAGTGATGCACAGGGCAGGGAAGAGGGCACAGGGATTGAATCTGTATTCAGTTGCTATTTAAATAAAGGTAATAACAGATCAACTAAGTAAAATGGATCTGGGAAAGCGAGAAGCCAGAAATCCAACAACAAAACCTTCCATGGGCTAAGGAACACTAGCCACAGTCTACATTAAAAAATTAATTCCTGTAGAAAGCTGTTACCATAGAAACAGAAGATATGGCCCTTTATAGTATAAAGGAGTAAAACTTTGGTTGCTGATGAAAGATATTTGTTATTTGGCTAAGAATTAGGAAAGAAACTGACCTATCCCAACTGAAGGAAGGAGAGAGCCTATTTAAAACATAGCTGAAACATGCTGTGTTCCAAAGAGAACAATCAAGTTACTCGGACTTGGAGAAGAAGAAAATATGGGAACATGATCAGTTCCATCCATGGGGAGCTGCCTGAGACTCAGGGACAATAAAGATGGAAAATCCCTTTTCTACTCAACATGTGTGTTATTTCCAAGCAGTTTGGCTTCTTCTCTAATCCTGGCCTGCTGCCTATTAGAACAGAGAATCATTTCAGGGTCTGCATAGTTTCTGAACGCCCAGCCCAGAGGCTTTGAGAATGCTGGCATGGCTCACCATTCCGTCAAAGAACCCAGACGTCAGAGCGACCGCATTGCACCAGCTGGAGCCCAGCCCCTTTTATCCTCATTCCTATGTGTTCTTAGGATACACAAGCACTTAGAAAATCATTTAGAGGGATTAGCAGCCAAGGTTCCACATAAGGCAGCCAATCACGATTATCAGCGGAGCCCTGCTAACAGCAGTATATGCTTTGTTGAGAAAAATTACAAAGCTCCTCAGCTATGAAAGCCATTTCCCACTCAATTGTTTCCAGATCCAAATTGCAGTTATGGGGATTCAAGATAGCAGTAACACACACACACACACACACACACACACACACACACACACACACACCCTTCAGTTAAAGCTCAAGAACCACATGATTTAGCAATGAATCCCAGTAAACAACTAGAAATGTTTTTTTCTTCACCTCCTCCAGCTGGTTGACAGGTATAATAAGCTGTCTGGGTCTGTAGTCTGCTCCATCAGAAAACATGGATAACAGAGCAGAATCCAGAAAGGTACGTGTGTGTGTGTGTGTGTGTGTGTGTGTGTGTGTGTGTGTGTGAGAGTGTGTGTGAGAGTGTGTGTGTTTGGTCAACAGAATATCTGTGGGGAAACCCAGAGAGGTGGAAAACAATTTTCAGAGTTACTGAAATATACGACCTTTGATCCAAAGTGCTTAAGGTGATTGAAACATATTAAACAAATTTCCCCCAAACTCTAGGATTGGAACTGTAAAATAGCACTGAAGCAAGTTGGTAGAAGAGTTATCATTTGTGTTTAGATGCTCCCCCAGAACTTCATGCAGTCAAAGTTGGGGTTTTTTCACAGGTGGCTGGATCTAGAGTGTGTGACACTACAATTGACTCAGAGTGCAATGCTAAGATCAAAGGCATTAGAATTAAGGATGTTAATGGTATGTTCCCTGAGTAGTGTTGATAAGACATAGGGTGTAGAGAGAGTTGTGGGTGTCCTTTGTTCTTTTGCTGCCTTCTGCCCACAATGAACTGTTTCTCCTCTCTGAAGCCCCTGCTTAGGAGCCAGCAGATTATGGACTGAGAACTCTCTGAACTATAAGCTGAAACCTTTCCTCTTCAAACTTTAGGCATCAGGTATTTTATCTCAGCAATGATAAAAAGTAACTAAGACACAATAATAATGAAGAGGCTGTTAACTCCACCAGTACTAACCTAATCACTCACAGATAACAAGAGAAGTCATGCTGGGCTTATGATCAGGTACTTCACTCAGTGGTCTAAAATTTATAGAAACTGTTAAAGTCTATGGGGAGAGAAAACTGATGGAGGTGAGTAGAGAAAAATGGAGCATGAAAATTTGGAAGAGTGGTTTTAAAAAACCTGCTAGAATGCAAGAAGTCGAAATCATTTGATTGTCAATTTCTCCCAGCTTCTCGATCATCTCTAATGGATGATTCCCCAGCTTACACCTCACTTTCACTACTGTGTTTTCAATTGTTTCATACTGGTGTTTCTGTTGAAATGCTCCCTAAGTTCTCTCACGACTTTTGAAGCAGCAGATTGCCCTATTGCTTGTGCATTCCTTTGACCTTCACTTGAGTATCCCTGGTCCTCCCACTCTTCAGGACCATAAGTCCCATGGCATCGCCCTTCTCCTTCTTCTGGGGTGTCTCATTGCAGCTACCCCTGCTGGCCTGACACGGCCTCTTTAGGGATGAACTTCACATTTAACAAAGGAGAGGTGATACTTTCCTAGCTGAGAAAAGAGTGGGTTTTGTTGTTAAAGTCCCTCTGTCTCTCTATCTTTCTCTGTCTGTCTGTCAGTCTGACTGCCTGTCTGTATCTGTCTCTCTCTCTCTCTGCACCCTCTGTGTCTCTCTGTTTCTCCTTCTCTCTCTCTCTCTCTCTCTCTCTCTCTCTCTCTCTGTCTCCCTCTCTCTCCCCTCCCTCCTCCTCCTGCCTCTCTCTTTCTCTCATCCCTTGCCTCTGGCCGAGATTATTTAACTAATAGATTCCTTTCTCTTTCTATAACATTCAGTCCTCATAGACTTACTGGTATCTGGGTTTTCAAATTACATTTCTGACTACTCTGGCATGTATTTTAGTGACAAATAACCTTGATTAGACCTGGCTTTTAGCCCACAAAGCTCTATGACCTGGGGGAGTCACTAACACTACCTATACACCATTTTCGCCACTGATAAAGCAGAGTTAATAGACTATGTTAACTTCATCACTTACTAAGAGAATTAAAATGTCTAGGTTTTTCACATTCCTCATATTCCTGCTATTATGGGTCCACATGCTTGATTGCTGAAGGTATTTGAATTTGCATTTTAGTATTTTTAGAGTCCACATTGGCTACTACAAACCTAGGCACAAAGAATAACTATTATAGAAGATGGCAAGAAGAGATTAATAATCGCTGAAAGTCAATTTTTTTCAAATTACTGATTCTTCTACTCAGATCTCATCATGAAAGACTTGGAATCTAAACTACTACATAGATCTTCACTGTCCCTCTGGCACCACACAGAGGAAACTAGCCTTTGTGGAAGAGGCTGTATTTAAGGGCTGTAAAAGATCATACAATTCATAAAATATTTCATATTGAGCTACCTGAACATCATGAGCTTAAGGGTAGGGATTCACTGTGAATTGAAGCCATCCACCAAGTCTCTTGGCCTTGGGCAAGTTCAGTAGGAACTATGGAACAGCTCCCTTCTGAACCAGTAAGAGAAGTCCTAAGCCACAGGAATTGTCTATGATGTCTTGATCTAATTAAATAAATTTGTTTTTTAAATTTATGTTTATTATGTATGCAAATTGTTTTTGAGACAAGATCTTGCCCTGAGCCAATCAGAACTTACAGCAATTGTCCTGCCTCTGCCTCCCAAGTGCTGGGATTACAGGTATCAGCCACCATGCCCGGTACTGTGGTATGAGCCCCTGATTGCTGGTGGGCTTGATTCTTCATGCCCAGCATTGTTGTACGTGGTTACTGGGTATTGAACCTGGGCCCTTGTACTTAAAGGTAGATACCAGAACTACTGAGCTAAATCCCCAGGCCCATGCATATAAATTCTAAATTTAAATTTAAAAAAATAAACTAACACACATACATCTCTGTTCTTGTTGACGTATCCATCACACAGTGTGACTGGAATCCAACATCAATGTCGTGTGTGGCTTACAAGTTAATGCTGAGGAGATGAGAGTTGGTAGGAAGCAATCAAGGTCATTCAAAACTGTTCATGAAGAAGATAGAGGTAACAGCACTCCAAGATCCATCTTGTAGATTCTAGGGCTCAACAGGCAGGGAAAGAAAGACCAAGGAAGGATGCCTTCTCTTTAGAAGTTAAAATGCCCAGCAAAACAGAGATGATGACAAAGGCTCCGGCGGGCTAATAAACTTGTGGAACTGTCAAGGAGAATTCCCCACAGGAGCTGCTCAGGTACAATATCATTCACCCCCAAATCTTCTAAAGTTAGAAAGCTCATTTAATTACAGACAGACTCATCTTCATGATCATCAGAAAGGAGAACTCATTTTTTAACAGGTGGGTGCTTTGCAGACCCTGACAACTTCCTGCTGCCTCTTGCATGTCGCTGCAGTGTTTCTGATTTCAAAGGTTTCCTCTCCTTTCTAGGTTTCATGTTAGATCTTTCCCCCCTTTAATATCTTTCATGTGTAAACTAAAGATATTTTAGCACCTGTAAGTTCCTTGCAAATCATCAATTAAAACTTTAACCAGTGTGGTATCTATCTAAGTGGATGGATCTTGAGAGTCACCGATCAACAACAAGGCCACAGCCTCAGGAAGTCTCCTTCTGCACCATTCCCTGTTCCACATTCCACACTCCACCCTGAGAGCCTGTCTGTCCATGTCTAGTATGTAGAAATTTCTCCACTTAGGTCTGAGACCTAGGCTCATGTATTTTAAAGAATAGAAATTATAAATTATTTGGAATTGCCTCCTTCATAAGACCAAAGAGAAGAGGAAACTCTTTTACTGCTAGGTACAGAGACTAAAGACTAGCTCCTCCTAGTGTGCACCAAGCTGAAAGACCATGTGTTTGTGAACACCAGCGTGCATTATTTTGTAAAACAGGTTCTACTCTTTTTCAATTTTTTCTTTCCACTTTTCTTTGGACTGAAACTCTCTCAGCCTGAAACCTTCATGAAGAGACATTCATTATTCATTTTGGTGATTTATAGAGTGCCTCATCTGGCAACTATTCATTGAATTTTAAAATTTAGCCATAAATTATATAAGTTAGTCACATTGTGTAGCACTATACAAACTGCTTCTGCTACTGCTGGGCAGAGATTGATAGGGAAAGCCACTGAAAATGAGGAAAAAAACACCAAGACAAAAGCTGAATCAAATAAATCCTTGCACTAGGTCTCGGTGACACAGGTGTCAACAGGAACTGTGGAGGTGAAGCCTCTTGTATTTTTTAATTTTTGTTTTTTAGTTTCACTGTAAGTTTCAGAATCCCTATAAGCAGAAGTGCCTCTATTCCCTTTACATTGGTATCTATCCTACGCATGTATGTTATTTGTTTTTCTTTTAAGATAAAAGATGTTGATGAATAGTTGGGGTTTTTCCAAACTAAAACTCAGCATCCAGGTTTCATTGCAGTGTGGGGTCTTTGCAACAAATAAGTGGGTTTGGGGCTGTAATCTGGGTGCTGGTCTCAAAGTTTTGCCTTTGTTGCCTTAGGATAATGTAAACTAAGTCCTGGTGTCCACGCCAGAGACTTTACAATCCTTTGGTTTGCACTATGTAGCAAAGCCCTGTTTAGTTTTCCTTGCAAGAGCAAAAAGTAAACTCTCAAAAAATGTATGAAGATTTTTCAGAGGGGGTGAAGTTGAAGTTGTTTAAGATTTGGATATAACTAGATATAAATTTTTAAATCAAGTATTTAAATTCAGGAAAAGCCTCCAGCATTCACTCAAGTTGGTTTAGAAATTAGCTTTTCAAGAACAGATGTGCACAGAAGCCAGATTTTCACCCCAATGGCATTTTGATCAAGCTCAATGTTCTGCAGGAGATAGAGTAATTTTTCCAGCAAGAAACATGGGACCTTCAAAGAGCAATACCATCTATCAATTACTTATGTCTGCTCTTTCAAACCCCCAAAGTCCCCTCCTTCCTACCAATTCCCACTGTAGACCAATCCGAGGGGCAGATATCAGCTTACAACTCCTGGCCACCTGGCCAGATACTAGGCACTAAAGCTTGGTCTCTGCAGAAACCTGGAGCCATAAAATGGATATGAGCATGCCTGGCAGTGAGTCTTTACCTGGATCAGGAGAAACTGTAGTAAGATTTTTTTCTGATGGAAAGAACTAAAAAAGTTGTAAAATTTTTTAAAAATCTAAAAAACACATTTTTAGACATTTCACACCAGGCAACATAAGACTATGATTTTCCTGGGACAAAAGAACAAATTTCAACCACCAGAGCTTTCTGCTTGGAACGATTTTTCAGGTTTTGACAGCAAGTGAAGGAACCCAACTGTTGTGATGGTTTTATTAAAGAGACAGAAATCAGAGAGAAAGGAAGAGTTCCGGGAAGCTGAGGCAGCTGGGACTCGGGGACACTGTCCTAGAGGGAAGAGAACTACAAAGAGAAAAATGTCAGAGATCTTCCCAGCAACATTGTGTCTGTAATTGCATCTTAAGCCATACATGCACAAGAAAGAAATGTATAAAGTCAAACAGAGAGCTCTTAGGTAGCTATAAACTGAATGATGATATTCAGAGTTCAAATATGGCTGGGAGATGTGTGAATTTTACGTGTGACTCAGGTAAACCTAGTCCTGCAATAAAGGCTACAATCAACTTAAGAAGGTTTAAAATGATGGGCCTTTAAAGTAACTTTGTAGTGTGTTGATATTTATCAGAACTTTCTAAGAGAACAAAACTAAAGCTAAATAAAATACAATTTATACTGTCATCCAAACCAAAAATTACCATCCATAAAAATAGAGGAAAATACAATAATGAAGTAGGTAAAAATTACTCAATACTAACAGAGCAAAAATAATAGAAAGAATGAAATGACCAGAAAAGGCTAAGTAAACTGCCATTTGGGACATATATACTAAGTGTAAGAGTTAATAAAATAGTGAAAAAAAAAGAAATTAAGAAGTTCCAAGTAGAAATTGTAAAAATGAGTAATGTAATATCTGAGGGTGAAAAATTCAGCAGATAGGATCCACAGCAATTAAGACACTATAAAAAAAGACTAGAAAGATAGGGGAAGTGTGTTTTTGGTTTAAAAAAAATAATGCCCCCAAATTTTCTAAATGCTATGAAAATAATTGTTTTAAATGGAATAAGCAAAAATCATAAAGCATCTAAGAAACTAAATATACCCTAAATAGGATATGCATACATAAACACTAACATGTATGCTCCACACTCTACCACTATCATTTCAAACATGTAACAAATAGAAAGAACAGTTTCAATCTCACTTTCAACTTTCTTTAAAAGTTGACATTTAAAGCCAATGTGATAATGAAAGATAGTATTGAACCACATGTATAACTAAAATTTTGGCAATACTAAGTCATAGTATGGGTAAAATATATGGAAATACACTATTATAAGGTTCTTGTTATATATGAAGTAGTATTTTATGATATAAAAGTAGATTGTGATACGCTAAAGATGACTATTATAAACATTAGAGAAATCACCATAAATAAGCACACAAGAGAAAGCAATCTAGTCTTGAATCTAATAAATCAACAAATCTAAACACTCTCCACTCCTTCTGTCTCTGATAGTCGGTTCTTTAGATCATCCAAACTTTTTCTTCTGCCACTGGCTTGAATAATATAAAGTACTCTGTGTGCCAAGATCCACCATGCTAAGAACTGGGATAGATTGCAGCCTTTATACCTAAAATTTAAAATGCTTTGGACACTAAAGCATAGAAATAGAAATTGCTAGTAGTACTAGCTGTAGACAAGATTATGAAATGGGCACAGCCTGCCTTTCATCTTCGTTAATCCAAGTATAGAGAAGCCACTGTTAAATGTATCCAATTTGACTCCTTGTTGTACTTCCACCTACCTTCCTGAGACTTTTTGCTTACTCATATCTTGGATAGCTATTCCAGTTCATTTAAAAAAGGGATACTTTGTGCTGTTATTGAAGCAGCAGATATTCATTCAGTAATTTTCTTGAGCTTTCTCTCTTACCATAAAGGGTTATTATTGAAGAACTCATCTTCTCTGTGTGCATGTATGTCATTGATTCCTGAAGTCAACTTTATGTGGGATGTGTGTGTGTGTATATGTGTGTGTGTGTGTGTGTGTGTGTGTGTGTGTGTGTAAGAGAGAGTGTGAGAGAGAGAGCAAGAGGAAGAGAGAGAGAGAGAGAGAGAAAATATATGGCTTTTCTGTGGTTCCAAGATTATTCTCTTAAGAGATCTTCATCCCTTAGAATCCATTATTGTTGGTCTTTTCTTACAGAATCTCACTACACATTCTGTCTTGTAACAATTTGTGTCCAAGTCTATATTTTCTTCATAAGGTTGTATATTGTCTACACAGTATTACATGTTTCTCTCTTCTGAGCAGAGATAAATAAAAGGAACTTTATAATGTAGCTAGGAGAAAAGACAGGCTTCCAAGTTACATGACTCATCATTTTATCCCTTTCTTAATTTGGAGGACAAAAATGTATCTGAGGGTCAAAAAATATAGTATTACCACATGACCTATGATGTTAATATAAAGATCTTACATTTTACTGTTGATAAAGTATCATGGAATGGCCTGAGCACTCCATGCCTCTGTGTATGTGAGGCAAGCAGATGATAAAAAAGGCATTGTTAATTCACAGTGAAGGGTGTTACAGAGCATGATACCCCAAAGTAAAATTCCTAGTGGAAGACAAGGAAACAGCACCTATGGTGAGATCACATGAATTACTCAGAAAGGCAGAGACCCATCCCCCCAGGAGACTCATAAGCAAATCATGCTTCTATGTTGGGAAAGACAATTGATGCTGTTCAGAATTTTTTTTTCAGGTTTGCTCCTTCTGGACTACTCCTGTTATGAAGCCAAAATTATCTGGGCAAGATATAAGCATATTCACTATAACCCCAAAAATGAAATGCTGTCTTCTCTCAAGTTATAATCTACTACACCCTGAGTACAATATATATATATATATATATATATATATATGCATATATATATAGTTATATGGTTATATAGTTATAGTTATAGATTTTATATATTATAGATTTTAAATTTTATATATCATATATATTAGATTGTCACCTGAGTGACACCTGCAGTAGTGTTCACAGAGCATCACAACATGGCACTGGGGCAAGAGACAGCGACCTTGAGGAGTTAACAAGTTAGTAAGGTGTCGGCTCTGCTATGGATTAGAAATTAACTGAAAGTCATTAGTCTATGTCACATTCAAAAATAGTAACTGTGATCAGAATAATCAGGCAATAAATATTTGTGCTGTGCTATAAGCTATGTATTTCAGGCCAACTTTACATGTGCTTGGTTTCTTCTTTGTTTGTAGAGCTGTGATAGGTTTTTGTATCAACTCCCCTTCATTGGGATCCAAAAGTGCTCTCATAACTAATCCCTTCATTCTCCCTCCTTGATAACCAGACCCCGATTCCAACCCTACCACTGTCAACAAATGATTTGCTTCCACTCTATCTACAATTAAATCAAAAAAAGTTTAGTCCTTGGACCAGGGATTTAGCTCAGTGGTTCCAGCACCTGCCTTGCAAGAGCAAGGGCCGAGGCTTGATCCTCCATCCTTGGTAACCATATACAACAATGCAGGGCATGAAGACTCATGCCCACCAGCAATCAGAACCACATACCACAGGTCTGGCTCAGGCCTATAATTCCAGTACTCAGAGGCAGAGGCAGGAGGATTGCTGTGAGTTTAAAGCTGAACTCAGGGCCCTGAGGTCACCCAGGATGTTGAATGAATCAATAACCTGGCTTTTCCATTACTGTGAGTATCCCACTGTACGAATGCCTCATCATTTATCTTCCCATTGAGTCCCTGAAGGACATTTGGATTGTTTACATGTCTGACTACAATAAGTGAACCTAATATGAACATTCACAGGGGTGTCTTTGTGCAAACCCAAGTTCTCGTTTCTCTAGGGTAAATATTCAGAATTGTTGCAGCTGAGCCCTGGCTGTTTTGACATCCATGAAAGTTCTAGATGTGTCCTTTGTATAACGTTTTCACCACATCATCTTTATTACAAGCCAAGTTCCCAGGATAATACAATGTCTTTATTCCCCACCAGGCCATGACTTTGGAAAGACAGATGGCAGACCAGTAATTTTAATTGCATACCTACTGATGATTCACACTACAGATACACACACAATAGCATTTCTTGGCTTCTCTCTCAAAATATCTGAAGCTTCTCTGAGGCATTTCTGATGAATCAGTCATGTGTGTTCACAAGAAGTCAATTACATATCTTTACAGAGAACTGACAAACTGCATGGAGCTGAATTCTGAGCAGCAATGATTGGAACTAGAATTCTGCGCTTCAAAAGCATCCTTCTCTGCTGATCTTTTTCGCAGTGGCTCTCTACAGATCCAATATCACCACCAGCTACCCCGAAGCTTGAATGACTGATTGATTTTTGACCTCTTTTGCTCAAATTTATTTTCTTTCTTTTTTTGAGTAGGAAGAATTTACTGAGAGAAAGATAGATTCTGTCTGAGAGAGAGAGAAGGGGATCCACAAAGCCCTGAGTACTCAAATTTCATGGAAAGTAAAGAACGTGTAATGAAGAAGAATATGGAGGATGTTTACAACATGAAGACAACTGAACACAAATTAAATAGTGGGAATAAAGAGTTTTCCAGAGAATTTGGCTGCTGAAACTGTGCCAATGAGGTGCACTATTTCAATCAATAAAGTTAAATAATGACTTAATCTTCCAAACATTCAACTGGCTAAATAGATTTTTTCTTAAAATAATAAAGTTCATCTGTTGCTTCTGTTACTTACAGCCTTCAGTTAATGTCTGTTGCGTCTCTTCAAATCAGAAATTATATAGAGACTGTCTTTGTCTTACCCACTAATTGATCATCAGTGTTTTGGTATTTTTATAACAAGTTATTTATGTTTGATGCTCTATTTCCCTTTCTACCTGATGTTATGTACTAAAAAGTCATTCTTTTTCATTTTCACTGGTATTGAGGAACCCAGCCATGGCCCAAGAATCAGAAAGAAGCTAAAGGTGCCAGCTCCATTAATGTTGGCAATATTATCAAAATGGTAGACTTAGGAGTTTCCACTTATCATCTCTGTATAGAGACTCAAAATAAAATAGATGGGGAAATCTGAGAAAAGGAGACTATGGGTCAGACTAGTGCCCGTAAGAAGCATCTCACTGTTTCTGTACAGGAAAGTACACCTGTTTTTCTTTTTTCTTCTTAAATTGCATATCACAGTTCAGTGCTTCTTCACTTGAAGTAGATATTAGGTAAGTAACACTATTGTCAAAAGTTACACAAAGACATCTTCAACAAGACATAATGGAGAGCAAAATAAAAACTAAAGGGAATACAAATCTTATTATTTGTGATCATTCTTCTCTCCAGGTATGGTTGAGTAGATTCAATGATTTATGCTGCAGCTGGCAGTAGAGTCTTATATGAATACTCCCATATTTGGACAATTGATCGTTCAATAATTCACCCACAATTTAATCACGGTATTAAAAAGAATATAGCTACATCTATGAGGGATAAAAATGCCCAAGTAATCGTGGCTTCAAATTCATTGGTCTCAGACTGAAATTAATTCTAGAGACAAACATTTCACCTCTAGAAACAATTTCCTTGTACTTAATCATTCTACCATCATCAACACTCATTTTCATCATCAACCTTATGATCCGACATGACTTATGTTTTGGTTCTGTGATATCCACAATTCAGCATTATAATAAAGAAAAATTTGTAGAAGTACTAAGTTCCACTTTTTTAGTATCTCTTCAAAGTTGTTTGTGATACTTCTGCTTAGATCTCAATGGACAGAAATCAGTTATATTGCCACATCTAGCTAGAACAAGGTTTGGAAATGTAGTCCATATTTTGGATAGTACTATTGCCAGCTAACATTCAGAGATTCTATTATTAAGGAAAGAGCAGAAAACAAATTTTCAGAAATCAATAGCTGTATCTGTCACAGATTCTACATGGTAATAATCCATCATTTATGGCCCCTCAAAATCTCTCAAATGCACTCTCTGTTATTTGAACAGTTCCTATCACTATCTGTCATTAATGAAAGTGGCTGAGAGACCAGAGATGGGGCTGGAAGGGGGGAGGGGAGAGGGGAAAAAGTGGATTTTGTGAAAACTGGACTTTTGGTTCCTTTGGAACTTTGACGCCACAGATAGAGTAGGAGGGGAATGCCTTTGATTACTATGTTTAAAACTATTTTAGCATAGAAGATAAAAAATGAAATTGACATTCATTTCTCTAAAGGAGTCTATAATGTTGTGAGGGAAATAGATCCATAACTATAACATAATCTAATGTGAAATAATAAAAGTTTATAGCCTCCTTTTAATTTATAGACTAATTCCACATAAATGACTGAGTGACTAATTGAAGCAAAGAAATGGAATCTAAAATTAAAAGGATGCTTCTGGAAAATGCATAGATTGTTTTGGACAATAGGGATACAGGTAGGGTGACATTGGGAGATGCTGAGCAAAACAAACTGAGAATAGATCACAGATGTATTAAATACATTATTTCTATATTTGAACCTTAAAAAAAAGAATATAAGTCAGGCACAGTGGTATATAACAAGAGTACAGTTCCCCAAGGGCCTAATGCAAGAGTATCCCTGGAGTCCACAAGTTCGAGGCCACCTTGGGTATCACAGTGAAATCTAATTTTAAAAAACAAGACAGAAGAAGCAAACAAATAAATAAGAACATAAGACCTGAGGATCACAAATATATACATTGACTATATAGCTGGATATAACAGATCTTTACTAAACTAGACACTATTTTAGGTTATTGGGAATTTCAAGTCTCAAACAATCAGCCAGTCTAGGCAAATAAATGTCATGGTTGGTTCTAATTAGTCCAATAAGGTAAACTATGTGAAGCCATAAAAAACTACTATCTAGTTCCATTATTGTGTAACAAATACTCCCAGTAGACACACTGCTCAAAGTAGTGGAAATTTAATATTTTTGAAATTCTGCAGGTATGTCTGATTCTCTCACATTCAGCCAGGAGACTGGACTTTCTAAAGTGGCGCCACATATTTTTAGTGGTTGGAACTGTCTGACTAGAACCTCCACCAAGGCCATCAGTCAAGGCCTCCTTTTATCCACCTGTCCCTCTCTCTAAGGCTGCTGGGGCTGCTTTGTTGCATGGTAGTTAAGATCTAACAAGGACTGTTCAAGTGGAAAAGGTAGAAATTATAGATCTCTAAAGGACTAGCCTCAGAATTACTCGGCTGAATACCTGCCTCCATTCCTTTGTTCAGCACAGGTTACTGAAGAATCACAATGTTATGGAGAGAGAAAATACATCCCATGTCTACACAGGGAGAGAATAAGGCATACAACAAGAAGTACATGGACAACAGATGCTATTGCAACCATTATTGTAAGAGAAATTTCCACTATCTATCCAATAAACATAAAAATATATATTTCCATCACATGAAAAACTACTCTTAGCCTATCTCCACTACTCTGAATCCTATCTTATTTTACCACTGGACTCCGACTCAAAGGTTTTTTGTTTTTTTATCTAATTTAATATGACCCATTTGAGAATTATTCTTCTTGGCTACAGCAATCTATGATCTACCTAATCCCCATTTATGGTCAACAAACAACACAGTAGAGGAACTGCACCAGAAGAAGTACCAGGTTACAGATATGGTAGCCAAGACTGTTCCCCTCTAACCTAACCACACACCCTAAAGTGCGCCCACTGATCTCCTGGGCAGCTTCTACATGAAGCAACTGGACACCATCCTAGCGGAGGACTGAGTAGGCAACATGAGCAGCCACCTGTTCATAACATTATAACCTTTCCCCAGCTCTAACCCTAACTCTAATCCAGAAAGTCATATATTGCCTGCTCTAATAACTGGAAATATACTTTGACTGGGGACCATCTTTTCTTCTTCCGAATGATTCTCCTTGACATTGGACTCAACTTTCTGGACTGTAACCATCCTTTCTCTTTTATAAGTAATGACTTGTGTTTGTGGTTAAGAAAATTTTTCACCTAACTTGCTGACTATATAAAGTATGTTAAGATCCAGGTTTTGGACTAAGTCACTTTTAATCTATGCTGGCAATACTTCTGCTGAAAACTCTTCTTCCTATATACTTTAGACTACACGTGTACTGTGGCTGGCATTTGTTTACTAGAAGCCACGCTCACCTACTGAGGTTAAAAATAAGTACCTTTGTGACCTATTTATTTCACTTAAATAGGTCAAAGATGTATAAATATCTTTTTTCTGGTATGAGAAAATGAAGTTGTAAATGAGTTGTAGTATGTAGAGTTGATATTGTAAAATAGAAAATATTTAAAAGGAAAGAGTATGTAGGGGTAAATAACGAGGAGAAAAAGAATGTGACAGTAATAAAGAAAAAAGGAAATGAAGATAATGTATATAGGGAGTGGTGGTTGCAGGGTGGGGAAAAGGCAAAAATAAGAATCGAGTCATGTCATATTCTGGCACAAAGTCTCAGTGTTGAATATAATGATGATGTGTATTCATAATGAACCAATGAAGATTTAAATTTTTTAAAAAATAGGTACTTTTGACCTTAATGTGATAGTTCCAGGCCTGTGGGACATTACCCATAAAATCTTTGTAAGTTCTTTTTTCTATCAGGCATGCCCTTGATAGTGTTAGAAGACTTTCTGCTTTTTAAAATCTAGATGAAAGAGTCTCAGAGACACAGGCTTTAATCTTTCTGAAGTTCTAATGAACAATCCTACAGACACATTCTTGACTTGACCTTGCTCTGAAACCACATCATACTAAGCATCACTCTGGGTTTGATCTTTACCCAGAAAAATTTCTTGCTTTGCCAACTTCTATCATCTGGTGAGGCTTAGGCTGGGAAACAGTTTTATTTTCCTGCTTTGAAACTTTTAGGTTGGAAAGATTTTCCTCAATATTCTGCCTAAAATCAAAATTATTTCTTTAGTTCTTCTTTTTCATCACTTTATTATCAGCAATTCAAAGAACTAAGTTCACAGTTTTAACATTCAGCTTGGAAATTGAGTGGTTTTTTGTTTTTGTTTTTCCAAATCAATGATTCTTTATTCCTTTTTTCTTTTTCATCACTATAGGTGATAATATTACCAAATGTTCCATCACTGTATGAGGTTGTTATTCTCCAAAGTTAATTTTCTTATTGCCCTTTGCACCTCCACTAAGAGTCTCCCTTCTGCTCTTGACATCTCTGCCTACACCAGTCTCTTGAAGCAATGCCATGACTTTTAGGTTTACCTGATGGCTACACTCCGCCCCTGGCTGCCCCCAGACTTAGCTGCTTTAAACAATACATATTGATGATGTCTCAAGATTCCATCAGTAGGCTAGATAGGTTTTCTGTGTTTCTGTTGGTGACCATTCCAAAATGAATTGGAAGTTCAAAAATGTTATCATCCATATGCACAATAGTCAGTGCTGTCTGCTGGGTAGCGGCTCCTGTGGTGCTGCCATTTAGGGTTGTGGTCATTGTCTTGGCTGCTTTCTCACCTCCAAGACAAAATACCCAACAACTGCAACTTAACAGAGGAGAGGTTTCCTTCCGTTTCCTTACAGCTTCAGTCCATGGCTGGGTGGCTATGAAGCAGAAACAGGATGGAAGAAGGGCATGGTAGGGGAAAAAAGGCTCAACCCACAAAGAGAGATATAAGAGAGAAGCTGGGGACATGGCTATATCTGTCTAAGTCATGTCCCCAGTGACATTTCTCCATCCAGGCCACACCAAGTAACAGCACATCCAGCTACGAAACTCATCCTTGGGTGTAGTATTGTCATGATTCTGTTATCCTTCAGACATATTTTAGGGGCCATGTTAGACTAAGGCATAATAGTCATATTCTACATGACCACTTCCTTGCTCCTGTTTAGACTTCTTTCCATGTTTTATGACATTTGACCTAGTTATTGCTTTTTGATTATGAAATAGTTATTATCACATTCATTTATTCAGCAAATAGCACCAGTGAGTAGAAGCAGCATGCTAGACTCTACAATAGACTGATGAGAATTAAAACTTAAATGACAGAATTATTTGTTACAGACTTTATACCTAATGAAGGAATTAATCAATGATTACAGTACAAGTCCCAGAATGTACAAATTAAAATTGAAAAAGATTAAGTTGTTCTTTGTCTAATAGCCGACTTAAGATTTGAATATAGACCTACCTGGATTCAAAACTTACACTTTCTCTACAGCACAAATGAATATTTATAGTTAATGTAATTATTCAAACTAAAGATAATGAAAATTTGAAAAATAGAAATTAAACAAGAATCAAGTGTCAAAGTACTACCCAGGAATCAATATGCTCAAAGTACATATATGTATATGTAAAAATTTCACAGTGAAGCCCAATGAAAAAGACATAGGGAGGAAATTGCTCCCAGGCAGAACAGACAAGATTTGATGACTGATTAGAGAGGTAGACACAGCGAACCAAAAGCTCAATAATTCCTGTGATATTAACGTTGGAAAATCAGCAGAAATAATTGGAAGGACATGATGATTTCTTTGATTTTTATCCACATAAAGTTTGAAGGACCACTCAGATATGTAGCTACTATCAGTACATAAATACATTTCATTTATAAAACTATTTCAACTTCTACTCTATACCCAGTACTGAGAAGGTGAATATGAGCCCCTATCTTTGTATTCAATAATCTAATAGTCAAATATCAGAGACAGTTCTGCCAGCAATCAATTTTACTTTTGTGTAAAAGAGACACAGTGAAAGTAGGTGCAGTAGAACAAAGTATAAAACAAACATGAAATCAGGAAAATCAACTGTATATGGATGGTTGTTACAGTATAATAGAAAGAGAAATAAAAGAAGAAAATGATCAATGAAACTCTTTAGGATAAAGACTTATAGATGTAGATTGGAAGAAAGTTCAAGAAGTAAGAAGAGAACCATGCATAGAAATCAAAGTAGGAGAAAATGTGCAGTTACTTCAATCCTAGAGGAGTTAGAAGTATCTTATTGGAATGAGATGTACTATCTTTAATGTGCAATAAATATAGGGCAGTGAAAAGGATGAAGATGAAGAAGAGATTGTTTTATTGGGCTTGAATTCAGTTCTTCCTTTATGTTTATACAGAAGTCAGATAAACTATGACAATTCAATCTTCCAAAAACATTAAAATTACTTCCCAACAAAGAAGTATATTGTTTATATAGCTCTATCATAATGACTCATATCCCAGGAAAGAATAAATGCATGTTGAGATGAACAAGAAACACTTAGCTAAGATAATTAAGTTGGCTGGGCTTAACTGAGTGATCAGAAGCTCAAGCTTTGGAAAGAAAATGGTATAAAATGAGCTTATTTTTAAACATGGAAGGAGAATTTCAGGTTAAAAACTGAAGAGGGCTATGGATTTAGTATCTGAGCTTCCCCATTATAACTTCTTAATCTGTTCAAAGAAAATATCATCATAAAAATACAAACAGCTAAAGTTTTGGAAACACAGGATGATTATTCAGTTTTAAAGTTTGTATTCCTTCTAAAAGTCATCTATCCAATATAGAAAAACATTCACAGTAGTATGTTACAGTAGGGATTTTCTGTCTCTCTTCCAGCTAAAATCCCATAGATTAAGAACAAGACAATGGTTGCCAAATACCTCAACATCATAAAATAGTAAAGTAGGCCATATATGCAAAATCTGCAAAAGCAAAACAATGGAAACTTGCTTTAGCAACTCTTAGCATAACAGCTGTCTTGAGGATAAGAAAGACCAGAGAGGCCAAGAAAGAGAACTATTTTTAGAGAGAAATATTTGAGAAAGTTATTGGATTGCTATAGAATTTACGACCCATTCTCATTGAAACATGCATACCTCATTCCACAAGAGCAGAGCAAATGTATTTACTCTTCACCTCCAGCCCAGCAAGGAGATAGAAAGAAAGCTACTTAGAGAACTTGACCCATGTCCCTAGGAATCTGTGCTTACATATGACCATGTCATCTTTGTCTCAAGAAAAGTCCAAATGTAGGAACTTACGATGTCTGCTTTGCTAAATAGCTGCATTCACTTCGTGAATACCAGAGATGAACTTCAGGACTCAGGTTAGGAAACAACCTGGACTCCACCCAAGAGGGAGGCTTAGAAAGTGGCCAGGACTGTAGCAGATAGGAGCTACTGGCATGACAAGGAAATATAACCTGACTTCTACAAGGAGAAAATCTACTTCTGCTGTATCAAATGTAGCCAGAGATTCCAGGTGTGTATGTTGGGGGCTGTTGAAGAAAGCATAAAAGTTCCCCCAAAAGATAATGAATCAGCTTTTGGGCATGTGCTGAGCCTAGAAATAAACAAAGTCAGATCATGACTACATGATAGTATCATCCATGTTGAACACTTCCTGCCTCTACATGGCTTCTCCACCCTAAGTCATTTTCGAACTAGAGGTATCAGACAAAATATATTCCAGTAGGATAAAAAAGAAGCTTTAACATCAAATGAAGCTTGGAGTCTTGATTATTACCATGGACTGAGAATTTTAACTATGAAATGAGATTTCTATTGCTTCCAGATATTTTTTTTATTAGCTAAGAGCTACTGGCAAAGCTGTGGGGCCTGTCCAAGGTTTTATTCAATGCCCAGGAAGAAATAAGTCTGCATAGCTATATTAAAAGGGCAGTATATTTTTGTTTCCTCACACTCTCCAAGGAATCTCATTTGTTTGTTATAATCTTTAGACCTAGAGAGTGTTATTTTTTTAAGTATAGTATGACATAGTGATTCAAGTACCATATGTAGAGGAAGAATTCCTAGGTTTAAATGCTGGCTCCACCATCCACAAGTTATGTAAACTGGGACAAATAGCTTTGTCATTCCAAGCTTTCTCCTTAGAAAACTAGGGGTAGTAATGGCACATGGTTCCTAGGACTGATGTGAAGACTAAATGCAATGATGTAGGTAGGTTGTTCAGTACTGTACAGGCTATCTAGTGAATGCTTTATAAATAGTAGCTATTATTGTCATTATTATATTATCATTATTATTTAGCAAATGGTCACAATCTTTTTTTCTTGTCCTCCAGAGTTTACTCTCTTGTCCTCAAGAGCTTTCTTTGTACCAAAAGCAATCACTAATTTCACTGCAACTCATTAAACTCCACATTAGAATGCAGATTTGCTATTTGCCTTTGAAGTAAAGTGTGTGGTTTTTCCCTAAGTTCTGCAGCACTGTTGGATGGGAAATGGAAGGTGCTGCATCCAACTGAAAACTGCAGGCAAAACTTGAGTGAGGAAAAAGTGATTACTTTGTCTGGCATCTCCCCAGTTCCCTGCAGAGTAAGAAATACTGTGCACTTTCAGTAGGAGTCATCAAGGATTTTGAAACTTCTAGGCTCATCATAGTCATTTTCCACCACTTCTGAGAGGATAATTTCACTGAAATTCTAGCTACATGGGGTTACCTACCCTTCTGATATTTTCAAATATGTCAATGTATTTTATAAGGACGGTTGTCAGATATCTCCCTTATAGCGGAGAGGGAATGAAGGAACCAGTCAACATAATTTAAACTGAACATTCCTGGAAATTGAAAGCCACCCACTTAAAAACTATTAGGTTATCTGTTTCCAGCAATGCCTCTTTCCTAAAACACTGAAAAGGGCCCATCAAAACACAACTGCAAATGACAGGGTTACTCAAAACAAAAGAAAGACTGATAGTCTGAGTACAGCAGATACATCAAGTTGTGGTTGTCTCCTTGTTGCTTTCTTTGCTACGGTATCTTTTACCTGAGAGAAAGCACAGAGGTTCTGTGGATCAGATCTTGCTCCCAGTGACCCCAGGGTTCTGTGGATGACTCCTCTGATGTTCTGTTGCTGCTACAAGTTTCTTACTTAGTTGGTTTCCTGACTGTATTTTATTTTATGCAACATTTGCTTCTGGTGATATAATACCTGAGGTGGCTCAAAATTTAAAAGGCACCCAAAAATGTACAATAAAATTCTTCTGTCATACCCTTGTTCCCAATCAAGTAGTGCCTCTTACAGATGTGATCAATTTACTATGTATCTGCAAAGAATAAACAATTGGAACACTGAACCTCTGTATGCATAAAGTTACCCTTTTCTATTACACAAGTTGTGGGATATCATATCATAAATTTTGTACCTTGATTTTGGACCTGAAATTTTTACACTGGAAATTATTACACATCAGAACCTAAAGAGCTTCCTCATTCTTTTTATACACAGTTTTCAACCATATGCATGTACAGTAGTTCAACTATTTGAAGGTATTTACATGGTTTCTGATATTTTGCTCTCTCAGTGCTGTGATGAAACATTTGCCTAAATGTTGCATGTGGGTGTGTGACTGTAGCTGTAAACCAAATCTGGAAAGTAGTTATTTGGGAAAAGGTATGACATCCATGTGTGATTTTATAGTGTTTGTCCAGAGGTAACTGACACATGTACACATATCACATTTTTATGCCACATGATGTGACAGGATATTACGTTTATGCAGAGGTAGCACCACAAGTCTGCACTGCGCTGTTGGTATCATGGGGAGTGTGAACTGGGCTACACATAGCTGTGTATATCATGAAAGGTGCTCTAGGAAAAGACCTTGTCTTCTTCTCGCTCTGTTCTGGGCAAAAACATACCCCTCTAACTCATTAACAGCCAGTTTCTTTGACTAGAAAAACATGCTTGCTGGACCACAGCTGCACATGAAAGCCACTGATATTAGCCAGGTGTCGGTGCTAACACAAGGCTCCAACTCCAGCCTGGTGCAGCAGCTCTTTGTGAAGCTCCAAGTGGGGAAGACAAAAGAACCCCCAGAGGGAGAGAGCTGTGAGTAGAGACCAAAAGTCAGGAGAATCCTCTCCTCTGCTCAAAAGCCTAGTAGCCCTGATTTTTTCTCATACCATTGAGCATGCCTTTCTTCCCATTGCACCCTGAAGACATTTGATCTTCAGTATTCAATAGTAAGAGTGGGATCTTAGTATGGTTCATGTTTAAATTTCTCTTATTACTATCTAAATTGAGCATCTTTTACATGTTTGGAAATAATCCATTAGCTCTTTTCTGATCCCTGTTCATATCATTGCATTTGTTTTTATATTCAATTATTGGTCTTTTTCTTACTGTTGTGTGGGAGATTTTATCTATTATGTGTACCAAGGAATCATTTTTCCCTGTGCCATAGATTGCAAGAGTTTTCCAATTTATCATTTGAATTTTTTACACAGGGAAAAATACAATAATACCCGATATTTATTTTAATGGAAGTAAGATTAAGACATAATCTGCAGGAGAAATTTGCAAGCATATGTCTAGACAGGGTTAGAATCCAGGCAGGTAAGGAATCCCTACAAAGCAAAAACAAAACAACAACAACAACAACAATAAATTAGCAAAAATAAATAAAAGGACAGTTTACAAAAGAAAAGTTTGAATGAGCAGCAGACAAAATAGGAAGTAAATTTGTTTACCATGATAGTGAAGACTAAAACCACAATGATTTCTGTTTCAATAAACTAGCCAAAGCTAAAAGTCTAGTACATCTGGCAAGGACGGTAAATGAATGAAAACTTTATCTCTATCCTAAAATACCTGAGAGATGTACCATGTACAAATCTTAAAGGTAAATAGGCAATGAAAATCTTACTTTGGGGAGATAAGAATATTGTGATCTTGACATCTGATGGTGTCAATGTCTCTTGAGTGGCTGAGAACGAGAGATTCCCAGAGAACTTCACATAGTTTTCTACTAATGTTCTGTTTCCTTAATAAAGTAGTGGTTATATGTAGGCTTACTGTACTGTTTTTATACCCATTAAACTCCTTCAAAATAATCCCCTTTGTTTCCAACATATATATTCCATCATTCTGGAAAATTGTTTATTGTAACTTTTTAAAAAAATTTAAGCATACACTGTATTTTTGATCACACATTAACTCCTTTTCTCTGTCATAAAAATTAGTACAAACTTGACAGTAGATATGCATTGTCTGTGCCAGAAACTGAACATCTGAAATCAAAATAGCACCCGATTCTGGGGAAATTCCTAGCTTCTCACAACTTGTAACACTAGTATATGGTTTCAGTTTGTGGCAAGATATCTCTAATTTCTGCTTTGTCTTTATGTGACCATATTTCTGTGTGCTTCTGAGTCCTCTCTTCTCAAAAAGACAAAAAGCATCTGGCCTCTCCAGATGTGGCATGTCTTCATCTTTGCTAACTACATCTTCAAAGCTGCCATTTTCAAATGAGGCCTAAAGTTCTGGCTAGACATGGATTGTGAGGCGTTACTTCTCAGTGCACTATATTGCACACATTCTATGGCTCTCCTTCACACACATTCGTTTCTACCTTGATGGAGTTCTCAGTGACACGATTATGTTTCTAATTTCCCCTTGATGTACCAACACCTTTGAATCTGAACACACCCATCTTTCCCTTTCTTTCCTCATCTGGCTTGTTGAGTGTGAGTAGGATAATTTCAAATCGATAAATTGAAACAGCAGTCAGTGGACTATTTCATTGTGCATTCTACAGTTTGCCACTAGTTTGTACAGCACAGTACATTAATTCTCAAAAGGCCAGCAATATCAGCACCATATGAGAAATTGTTAAAACACATTCTCAGGCTCCAGCCAAATCTGCTGAACCATGAACTCCAGTAACATAGTGCAGAATTTTGTTGTAACAAGTCTTCTAGGTCATTAAGAATATTCAAGTTCCAGATAATAGGAATATTCTGAACTCAATATGTCTGGAGTTGAACAGTAAAAGCTGTATCTTTTTGGCAGCATTTTGGACAAATGGCTTAAATTTCTGTCTTCTACATTATGAAAGGATGTATTGAAAAAAATAGCACATGGGGATTAAATTAACTGATTCATGCAGAGTTTTAGGACCGTCCTCAGCATATCAGTACCATATGTGTTAGTTTATTTAAATATTTACTAACAAAAAGAGCACAAATATTTTATGAATTTTCAGTCTTTAAAGTTCCTGAATACAATCAAGTTTGCAATGCTGGCCTAAAATTTACTGGCTATATCTTATCTTCTTTGAGAAATTAAAATATGTATCTTGTCTTAGTTTCCCCCTTTCCATCTTCATCCTCTCTTTACTTGAAGATAAACTGAGGTAGGACAATCACACCTGATAATCATTTTTGTATTTTGAAATGTAAATCAACTGAGTAAATGGTACTTCTCACAGGCCTTCAAATTAAAAACAATCTAAACCAGAAGACACTGTGTCCTCCAAGTATTTACCCATTCCAGGCTTCATTTTTCTCATAGTGGTATTTCTGTTTTCAACTAGTTGATGGCATTTCTGCTTTCATATTCAATAGAGAAGATGGGAGAAAAAGGGTCCTTTCTTATTATAATTAGATCCTTTACATTTTACTCATGATGGACTTATTACCTAATTTTCCTTCATGAATAGAATGTACTTAAGCTGCACTTAGTCACCTCGTTAGCATTTCTTGCAAACCTACTATAAGAAAGCAGTGGATCAGTGTTCCAGGGATACAACAATAGATCAAATGCACAAAAATCCAGACTTTCATGAATTTTGCCTTCTAGTTGTAGTATATAGATAATACACAATAATACATGAATAAATAAGAAAATGGGTAAATCAAAAATAAATGCTATAAAAACATGAAATTAAATATGTAGTTTTAATTAGAATGTTAATAGACTCTCTTTTATTAGCTTAATATTTTATTTCCTTTTTTGTAAAACCACAGTACTAAGGCTTGAACTCAGGACCCTGTGCTTATGAGGCAGGCCCAATGTCACTGAGCTGAATTCCCAGCTGCTTCCTATTTTATGTCATTATGGTTTCCCTCCCTTGACACTGAAAATTGAGGGTCAGTCCTGTTTTCTTTGTGTTGAGCCTTCTGGGCTCAGGAAATCAGATCTAGTTGGGGATTTGGTTGGGTCCATATGGACCAGTCTTCATATTAATGAGTCCTTGGGCTGTTACAGTAACAAACTAGGTTATTAAAACAATAGAAATTTATTCTCTTATAGTTTTGGAGTCTGAAGCCCAAAATCCAGGCATAGACATGACTGATTCTGTCTGAAGGTGACAGGAAGTGCCCATTCCAGGCTCTCTTGGTTTCCCTGTGGCTTCCAGGATTCCTGATAGCCCCTGGACATAAGTGCCTCACTGGTCTCTGTCTCTGCTTTCAGTCCCCCCACTTCCTTGCATCTTTGTGTCTCTTCTTATTATAAAAATTGTTTCTATGGGGTGCAGGGCTCACCTGGATAATCCAGGATCATCACTTAGAGATCTTTAATTTAATCATAACTGCAGTGATCTTTTTTCCCAGAGCGTCATATTTAGAGGTTTTCCATTCATAAATTCAGATGGACTTTCCTTTCATCCCTCCTTCCCTCTCTCCTTCATTCTGCCCTTCCTTTCTTTCTTCCTTCTACCCTTCCTTCCTTCCTACCTTCCTACTTCCTATTGAATAAATCCACTACAATAATTACTGTCCAAATCATGTCATAAACATTAGTCTGTTCTTTCTCTTGATTAATTTGGGATTCTACTTTTATGCCCATGGTATCATTTGAGTTAATTTTTGTTATGTTATAAAGTAAATATTGACATTAATTTTTCCATATAAATTTCTACTTTCTCAGAACTCATTGAAAGGACTACCTCTACTTTCCCTCCCAGTGGATTTTCCTGGCACCTGCTGAAAACTGACCATTTATATGAGTTTCTTTATGAGCGTCCTAGCTTCTTACAATGATTGTATGTCTGTTATTAGGTCAGTATGGCATTGCCTTGACCATTATAGCTTTATAGTAACACCTTGACCTTGGTTCTTTCAAAATGTTTTTCTGCTTTTTTAAATCCTCTGCTCTTGTGATCAAATTTCAGAATCAAATTATCAATTTCTTAAAAAAAAAAAAGAGCCTTATAGATTCTACTTAGAATTGCATTGAACTCATAGGTAGATTGAACGGGAAATGACATTAAACAACACTGAATATCCGTTCTGTAATTAGGATTATTTGGTGATTCTTAAATTTCTTCAATTGAATTGTACTTATAAATTCTAGCATTTTTTGTAGTTCTTTCTAAAGTTTTTATTTTATTTATCTTTTCATTAACTGTGAATGTATGTTATTTCATTTTATTGAGCGTAGTTTTAAGAGATGTTTCCAAATACTTGTGAGCTCCTTCTAAAATCGTGGAATCAGTCTGTATTTTCTTGTACATTGATACTTGTAGACTTTTTTCTACATATGACTGAAGTTGCACTGCAAAGTTCTTGGATTTTATATTCCTCTTTTTTTTAAGTTAATAGTGTTTTTGTCTTGCTTTATAGACAATAGATGTGATTAGAGTCAAACTGCCCAGGCTGTCTTTTGAATACCAATTCAGACCTCATTTTGGTTCTCTACTATCTAATCATGGAGTCTTCCCCATACACTCACTGTTCACTCAAGTCAGGGCAAAGTTTAAATGCAAAAGTTTCAGCTTTTTTTTCTCTTGTTTTCTTTTCTAGAGATTGTATTTGTTTTAAAGCTGCCTTGTACCTTTTTAGTCCTGAAAGTGTGAGCTTTCTGTATGCCTTTTATCTGTCCTTCCTATCCCTGCTTACTACCAAACCTGAATAAAAACTACTAGAAGAATATACAAGTCAATCTTCATTGCTATAATAAAATACATCATTAAAGACAACACAATCATGTAGTCAGTTTTGAAAGCTCAAAGTCCAAGACTGGATGACCTACAGGTTTAGCATTTAGTGAAACACTAATAGTGAAGTGGATCATAGTGGGTGTATTTGTGAGATCAAGAGACCGAGGTGAAGCTAGAGACCGAAGAGCAAGGAAGAATCAGGGAGACTACTGTCTAACCGCCCTCTCATCAGAACCACATAGGTTCTTCTGAGCGCTGCATTAATTACAGTTTAGAGAAACCCCTCCGGTGATCTAATTACTGTCCTCTAGGTGGCGCATTTTAAAATTCTATCAACACCCTGGGGACCCAGCCTCCGGGTCATGAACCTCTGGGATTTATACTCAAATATCTAAACAAAACAAAGAAGAAAAGCAAGATAAAGAAGAGAGATGTGAAGTTCAGTACTTCCTGTTTCTCACAAATGTTAACGTCCCTTTGAATCTGTTCACTTCAGATCTCCCGTGTTTGGAGTAATTTGCTGGTTTTTCTCCCTGGTTTCTATCTGATAAGTATAAGACCAAACTTGACATAAAAACAGTCATATTGTAAAAAGCCTCCACCTTGTATCCTGTAACCTCCCTCTGAACCAGGACCTTGTCTTCTTGGGAACTGTCCACCCAACCGATGCACACAGCCTCAGATTGTATGTTTTTAGTATGTAGTATTCTATGGTAACCAGTGATCTAATCGTTCCTATTGGCTTCTGTAAGGAAGAGCTTCTGCACTTTAACAATAGAATGACCTAATCGCTCCTGCATAGAAACCACCTGGGAACAGGTAGAGGATAGTAGATTTTTCCCTTTAAATACTGTGCCCCATTTTACCCATTTGCCTTCTTCCACATGGAAGGAAGGCCCTCAGCTAAGTAAAAAGCTCTTGGTTGGCCTTTAAGATCATGTCATGTCCTGTGAGATTGTTTCTGTGGGACTTGGTCCCAACAATAAGAGTTTATATGGCTGTACTAGAAACACAGAAATACCAAAAATTTAAAAGATACTTCTGATTGGAGCACGTAATTAAGAGGGCAACATTTTTCTTCAAGAGAAAACTCTTAGAAAACACA
This sequence comes from Petromus typicus, assembly GCA_004026965.1. Taxonomy (NCBI): domain Eukaryota; kingdom Metazoa; phylum Chordata; class Mammalia; order Rodentia; family Petromuridae; genus Petromus; species Petromus typicus. The sequence continues at coordinate 41,044 of PVIR01004303.1, read as the reverse complement.
TTAGTGATCTTTTTGTTTGTGTAATCCCAAGGCTAGAAGGGATAAGGTGTCTTATGACAGATGGAATAGAACAATTGTTTTGCATAACAAAATATAAGAAATATAGATTTTCAGAGATGGGACTAGGTACAGTTCTGATATAAGAAGACGAGGAGGAGGAGAAAGGAGGCAGCAGGGTGTGAGAAATGCTCAGTTGGAAAAGGGAGACTGAAAGTTAAGCAATTAAGTAAACAAAGGAACCTCTAATAGATACATGTCGGGTCAGGCTCACTCAATATTCTAGTTGAGGTTGTATCAGTGTTTGTGTTTTAATCCTCCTTATTTTCCCAGGTCCATGGTATATCTCAGTGACTGAAAAAAGAAAAAAGGGGGTAAGTACCTCCAACTCCTCACCTGATTACTCTCCAGTATTGATTACACGTTACTTCCCTAGCAGGTACATTAAGTGAAAAAAAATCATCACTAAATTAACTTTTGGACAACAGCATTCTAGATAGATTAATGATATATAATTTACCTTTATGAAAGAAGCAAGCATCCAATAAATTAGAAAATGCATGCCATCATCCAAGTAGATTGTTACATATCCTAAGTGCTTACCTTAGTGAGTATTTGACAAATGGATCTCACATTCATTCAATTACATCAGTACCATTTGCATGTCATTTGCTCTATTGTTTGCTTAAATATACATGTTTTCACTAACAAGGTAGTGTGCACATAACTTCATTCTTACTGTTTAGGAGGGACACTAAAGAAGAAGAAACATTTTGGAGCATAGACTAGGCCATGGTCACTCATACTGGTTCTTCAGATCCCTAGGTTTCTATAGTATTCTCTGTTTTGTCTACATATAATGCCAAAGGTTGGACTTTTTTTTTTTTTTTTTTGAGACAGGGTCTCACTTTGTACTTCAGGCTGGCCCTGAGCTCAGCCTCAAACTCACACCACAGCAATCCTCCTGCCTCTGCCTCCTGAGTACTGGGATTACAGGCGTGAGCCACCACACCTGGCACTGTGATATGTAGTACTGGTTGCTGCTGGGCATGAGTCTCCACACCCAGTATTGTATGTGGTTTCTGGGGAATCGAACCCAGGCCCTTGCACTTACAAGACAGGTGCCAGAACCACTGAGCTAAATCCCTGGTCCCCAAAGTTTCAAATTTTTACACAAAGGTCATTTATTATTTTCTATACTCATAAAACTCCAAGATTAGAGACATTTGGTTTCAAATAACAATTTATTTTCTTATTTGATAAAAAGAAGTGGATATAATTAAAAAGCAGAATTTTTCCAGGGAAGAATAGCAACTACATTGATAAAAGCATTCTACCTCAACACGACATACTTGATGTTTAGTTCACCTGGTAGCATTATCATAGAAAAATTAATTTCTCTTTTTGAAGAAACAGTAAAAATTATTTTCAAAGTCTATCCCAAATATTTGCATCCTTCCTCCTCTTTTCTACTGGTAACTTTGCCTTCTATTTCCCTGAAAAATGAATTCCCCACTTTGGCTGATTTTCTTAGGCTACTATGACAAATCAGCACAAAGTCAATGGCTTATGACATTTATTTTCTCAAAGCTCTGGATGATATAAATGCAAAGTCAAGGAATCCACTGGACCAGGATCTTTCTGCAGCTGGACAGGGAGAATGCCTCGCTGCCTCTTAAATTCTCTTTTTCTCCCAGCATTCTTCAGCATTCCATGTCTTACAACTGCATAATTCCTACCGAATCTCCATTCTTCTATGACCTTTTATTTTTTTTTCTACATTGTCTTTTTACCAGCATGCCTATCATATTGGACCAAGGACTCACCTTTCATCAGAATGACTTCTTCTTAGTTATATCTTCAGTAACATTATTTCTAAGTAAATTCATACTGTTAGGTACTGGATGTTAGAATTTAAGCATATTTATTGAGGGTGATTTTAATCTGTGACATAACCATTCTCTTGGACTCCATATCTGGCTTGGGAGATAGACCCATGGCTCAGGCCCAGTCATTCACACTGTTATGTTTTCTTCTCCAACCCACTTGGCTTAGGTCTATACTGTACTTATATATAATTCAGAAATGAAGAAAGAAAATACAGTGAATATTTTTCTGGGGCATTGGGAGAATGAGCATTCTTATTCTATTTTATTTTATTTACCCTTTTGCCTACTGGATTGGAGCTTCAGTGTGTGAAATACATCACACAGTTTTCATTCCATTAGTGTGCATCAATACAATGGGGGTCCCGAGCAAAGACAGAATGTATACTGGAGTTCTCTGAGGAAATAGAGCCAATAGAAGATTTATCTACACATACATGCAGAAAAAAAAGGAGAGTTATTATAAGGGATTGGCATATGTGATTACAAAGGTGAAGAAGTTCCAACAGCTACAATTGGAAGATTCAGTCTATCTTGGAAAACACCATAGCTAAAATTACCTTTTCCACTTGTCACTATCTTGCATGGGAAAGAAAGCTTTGTGCTCACCTTGGCTTGGGACTGAGATATTAAACTACAGTTTTCTTACACACACACACACACACACACACACACATAATGTTCTAAAGGATTGTTTTTGTTTTACTAAGAAAGAAGCTCTATGTTTTCAGCTAGAACATGGCAATCATTTGTGCTTTTGTAAAAATTTTGAATCTGTCATTCATAGTTGTGTCCCCAAACTGAAATAATATATTAAAATCTTAAAAACACACATAGCTAGCCATAGTGGGATTGCCTATAAACCCTGTACTTTGGAGGCTAAAGCAGAGAGACTGTCATAAGTTCAGTGCCAGCCTGGGCTGGATAGTAAGTTACAGTTCAGCTTGAACTACAAAGCAAGATCCTATCCAATGCTTAACAAAATAGAATATTAAAAACACATTCAGCTAATAATACAGGAAAGCATGTGCCTTTATGTCTAACATAGTGACTACAGCATTTACACAGCCCTAGCAGAGATCAAAATTCTCCATAATTTCCCACAGTCACAAGTTGAAATTTTTTTTATTCCTTGAGATCTGTGCATTGACAACTCTGTGGAGAAAGCACTCTATCAACTAAGCAATACAATTGAGTTGTTTAATGCTTGTGATGAAATAAATTGTTTATGACAGCTCTAAGACCCCCCAAGTGTCACTAAAAGGATTAATTTTACTCAGAGAACATCTGACACTCTGCCCACTCTGTTTGGCTTTATTCTGGAGCCTGCGTGTAATCCTGCATATTAATTTTAACAGGAAAGAAGGAGGTCACGTGACTTCTGAGTCACATGACTTCTGAATCATGTGACTGTGCCTAACCAGATATATGAGGATGTTTCTTGGAAATTATTTATAAATAGAATCATATCAGAGCTTCTCTAGAAGAAATTGTTATCAGAAGGAATTTTATAAGAAATATTTTTAAAAGCAAGACATCCATTTGATAAAATAAAATATCCTCAGATTTTATAAATGAATTAAATTTTGTTTTTGTTACTTTGGGATCACATTAAGGAATTACAGATCCTCTTTGTCCTTGATTCTCTCTTTGGAAATACTTTGCAAATCAGATGAAACTGAGTTATCAGTTTAATCAAAGCAAGCAGAAAGAGTCCAAACTAGTTAAATGAAAATTATTCATAAGTGAAATTAAAGCTTGTGGCTAATTTCCTTTTGAGACAGATGTAAAACATTGAGGTTGAAGTTTTTTACATATATAGGGATAAAATATTTTCACTTAATTAAATAAACTCATAGTTTATCAGAAGGGAAAAAGGTATTTTGCCTGAGTTTTGGACTCGCTTGGTAATAAATGACAGAAAGCTAATTCAAATCTATTTGAGAGCAATAAAATATTTACTAATTAATGAATCTCAGAAGAATGAGAGTGCCTAGGTCCTCAAACCATTCCTGATACTAACAGCTGTCTATTCCATAATAGTTTGAAAGTATTTTGAAAAAGATTTCCATCTCTTGGTTATTGATACTTGATATCTGTTCATGTGTCTATTTGGTTCATTTTTATCATTGATTTTTTGCTGGTTCATTTTTATTGAAATATTTAAAAGTTAGGTATGTAGACTGCTTGGTTAGAAAGGTCACATATGTCCTCCTATACTCCTCTAATTACAGATTTTGGATTTTATTCTGTTCACCTTTTGATGTAGATGTTCTTGTCGATCTTTTTCTATATGGGATTATTGGTTATTTTTCACACTCAGGAAAGTCTCCACAATTATCTTCTTCATTTTATAGCTTTCTTCTTACCTTTATGTATTTAATTAGAATTCTGGTATAATAAGAATCTATGTGGCTACCTGGCTAGCTAGCACTTTTATTTATTTATTTATTTAATTTTTTTAAAAATTTCTATTTTTATTTATTTATTTATTTTTGCATCTTTCGAGCTGCAGTTCCTGTGAGATAGGAACAGTTTAAAAAAAAAGTTGACCTGGAGAAAATGATATATTAATTTACTTTGTTTTGGGTGCATTAATTGTATTCATTAAAATTCTTTTGGTATATGTGTAATAGTTGTCTGTTATGTTTAAAAATAAAATCCACATTGCACAATGTCCTCATTTAAACATAAACCCTTATCATCTTCAGGATTTCTGTGGTCATAGATCTGTATTGACTTATCTGAGTGTTTCTACCTGGGATCTCTGGATTGATCTGCATTTGATGGTTTGGAGCTAGAGGTTCTCCTTGAAATGAGACTTACTGAGGTGGCTGGCAAGCTGGCACACGGCCTCCTGATAGGTGCCCTGGGAAAGCAAAGGTAGGTGGCCATTTGTGTGAGAAGATGAAGACTTGAAAGTATTGTTGAGAGGAGAAAATGAAAGGAAGAGAAGGTAAACATCAGAACAGGCTTTAATTATTCAGTCTAGATGTTCCTTGTCATATTGATTTAACTTGGTTTTTTTGTTTTAGGGTAGTAAAATAGTGACAAACATTCACTAGAAACTAGAATTTAAATTTTGAGACTTAATCTTTTCCTAGGTCTGTGATATATGATGAGAAATCCTCCCAAAATTCTGGGCAGCAATCACAAGCCACAATTCCCAGGCAGCCAGTCAATTGTGAGAATAGACAACAAAGACACCAGTGTTCTATGTGGCTAGTAGGCTAGGAGAAGCAAATACATTTTCAATTTATGTTGAGTGTAATAGGGTGTAACCCCAACACAAAGAGAATCTGTGATTTAGTCAGGGGCAGCCTGTACTCATTTGTTAGGAGGTAAAATCAAAGCTGAGTTTAGATTATGATTTTAAATTGGTTACAAAGATGTGGCCTCCAAGGCTATCAGTCAAAGTTCTGCAGCGAAGCAAAACTAATAGATGAATGGGGGACATATTAAAGTTTAAGAAACTGGCTCTTTCAATTGTATAGACTGACACTGTACAAAATGTGCAGGAAAATCCAAGTTATTGTTCAAGTCCAAACTGCTAAGAGAATTCCTTCTTCCTCTGGAAAATTAGGCATTTTTCCTGTTGGAACTTTCATCTGATTTGATGACTCTTGCTTCATTGTGGAGGGTAACTGAGTTTACTCAAAGTGCTCTGGTTTAAATGCTAATTTTCTCTAAAAACATCTTCCTAGGACATTTAGAATCATGTTGTTCTCAATAACTTGCTACCCCAGCCAGCCCCAATTCATATGTTACATTGACAACTGCATTCACTGTGGTTATGGAAGGGGAACTGCTCTATCTTCCAATTCTGTCTTGCCTACATAGAAAGAGTTCTCTAGATCAAGTTTTTCCAGTAACTCTTAAAATAGGACAAGCAATGAAGAGCTGGCAAAAATCGTGGCCTCTGTCTTATTCAGGGCAGTTCACTGAACCACACAGTTCATAAACATAAAACTTTTTCCTCAAGTCCAAGGTAATGCAGCTCATACAGAAACCAATTTCCAGTCACCAGGGTCCAATAATTAATGTTCAATTGTCTACTGCCAGGGCACATACTTTATAAGAACAAAATCATCACTTTATAGTCTTAATTTGTTCTTCACTCAGCAAAAATATATAATGCCTATTATGTGCATATAGATGACCAATAAGCTGAATATACAAACTTCAACAGGTCAATCCCTCCTCTCACAATCAAAATAAAGAATCAGATCAAAATGGTATCACTGCCCCATAAAAACTGGTCAGACTTGGAACTCAGTTTCACTTTCGAAGAGTTAGGAAAAGGAATGATTTTCTAAGATGACTTCGAAGGACCTGAATTAATAATAACAATAGTAATAATAATAATAAAATGGAAAGATTTTTTGACTACTTTTTACAGGTCAAACAGTTATAAGTGCATTATAAGTATATGTATTTATTTATAATAATAATTAGGCAAGTTGCATTCAAAGTGAAATATGGTAGCATTATGGTCTGCCAGATGGTCTACACACGACGATCTACCAAAGAAGACACATCTAGAGAACTGCCAGAAATTATGACAGAAACCTAGAGCCGGTATGTAAAGTATCAATAAATGTGGGGCACCTTCCTTCTTGGAAATCTGGTCAGTCCCTGCTTCACCACCGGCTCCAACACCCTCTTTCTCTGTTTTAGACACAGGCAGTGAGGGATTCCTGGTGTTTCCCAACAGACCCAAGTACTCTGAATAGCTATGCTTCACTCAAGTATAGAGCTTTCTTTTGTTAACTGAGTCAACTGTGAGACTCGCTGACTTCATCTCTAGGCCCTTTGGGTAATGGAATCTTAGAATCTTTTCTGTTTGTCAAGTGGATTCTTTCTGATTTTTGTCTTTAAGAACTTTTTCATAAATTTTAATTTGATGGCAACATGGTTTTGTATTTCAGTAGTATTCACAATTTCATCTCTATCTCTGTCTACATATTTACTTACCCGTCATTGATTGTGTAGCAGGAAATTCTCACATGCACAGTCTGTGACAGTTTTTATGACTGAATCAATGAGTTAAACATCCAATTTTTTCAGGTTCTGCTGGGGGTTTGGGTCACATTAGCCTTGTGGAATCTTCTTGATCTTGGAATGAATAACTGTGTTTTGTCTCTTCACCTCAAGATTCAAGGAGCAGTTTATGCTGTCACTAGATCAAGAGAAGAGGAAGAAACAGAACTTCTGGGTTTGCTGATGGTCCCCCTAGAATCATAAATCTTTCTTCTTGATAGACTATCTCATGTCTTTCTAGAGATTCTCCCTTATTCCCCTGCTGAGACTCAAAGATATAGCAGAACAGTTTACTATGCAAACATGATTGCATATAAACTGCTCACCTCCCAGGCAAGGCTCTTTTAGACATTTTAATTTTCTTTTTCACATTCTTTCTCTATTCTGTGCATCTCCCTGCTTGGTGGTGACAGGGAAGAGACTGAAAAAGAGCTTAGGGAAGTAGCTTAGAAAACTGAGGAATTTTTGAAGTTAGAATGGGGCTCATAGCAAAAATGCAGGACACTGGAAAAATTGTAAATATGTCAGTCTCTAAGGTCAACTTGAGGCACTTGAAATGGAGGGAGGCATCACATTGTGCATTTTGATGGCAGAGCAGAAACTCAGCTTTTTTCTCCTATAGATTGGGTTTCCTATCAGAATTTCCATCATTTTCTTTGTGCATATTGCTTTGGGTCCCCCAAGAGAACCAGACTGTATCTTTCTCCTATTCTCATTTCTTTAATTGCTTCCTGCTTATTGTATAAAACTTTTCTCTTCAAAGTGTAGAAAAGTTGCTCTGACATTTCCTTTATTTGTTCTGTTTTATTAGTTTAGTAAAACTTCATGATTCAAGCCCTCTGTGATTGATTTTTTTTAATCATCCTTTCTTTCTGGTACAGTGTTTAAATAATGGCTTTATTGAGATAGAATTCCTATATCATACAATTCTTTTTTTTTTTTTTTTTTTTTTTTTTTTTTTTTTTTTTTTTTTTTTTTTTTTTTTTTTTTTTTTTTTTTTTTTGCGAGACAGGGTCTTGCTTTGTAGTTCAAGCTGGCCCTGAACTCACCATGTATCCCAGGAAAGCCTCCAACTCATAGCAGTCCTCCTGCCTCTGCCTCATGAGTTCTGTTTTTATAGGTGTGAGTCACCACACCCAGCACTGTTGTAAGTGGGTACTGGGAATTGAATTCAGGACCTTGTACTTGCCAGACTCCAGAACAACTGAGCTAAATCCCCAGCCCCTATCACACAATTCTTAATGTATACAACTGATTACTCTAAATATATTCATAGAGTTGTACAATTATAGGTATTAAATTGTTTCAAAATACTTTCTTGCCCCCCCAAAGAAACTCCACAATATTAACATTAATTTCTCATTTGCTTCCTTCCTCTTCCCCGCAACAATCAGAGGTTTACTTTCATTTTTAGGAATGGAACTATGCAAGGTAATTCATTTAAATATGATTATATGATAAGTGGTCTCTTGTGACTGGTTTCTTTCACTTACCAAATTTTTCAAGATCTATATACAATATAGGCTCCATCAGAACTTGGTTCTTTTGTATTGCTGAATAATATCCCACTGTATAGATTTACCACATATTGGTTACCTTTTCTTAATTAATTCAAGTTTAAATTGTTCCTACTTTCTTACTATTGTAAATAACACAACTGGGAACATTCTTGGGCAGATTGTGGGGTAAACACAGGTTTTGTATTTTGGAGTATATACCTACCTGGGTCTGGAACATTCAGTTTAGATGGTAAGTCTATAGTGACTTTTTACGGAACTATTAGCTGTTTGGTAAGTCAATTGAACTGTTTTACATTCTAATCAACAATGTATGAGATTTCTAATTCTCCAGATCCTTGTCAACAGCTGTTCTTATATTTCTTTTTGCTCATAACTATCCTTTCATGTGTAAAGTGGTATCTCATTGTGATTTTGATTTGCATTTTCCTGGTGAGTTAGGGTGAGTTTCTTTTCTTGTCCTTTCTGCTATTTGTGTACCTTCCATGGAGGAATTCTATTCAGAATTTTGATCATTTTTTAATTCGGTTGGCTTGTTGTTTCTGAGTTGTATATATATATATATATATATATATATATATATTCATTCTAGGTAAAATTCCCTTATCAAATAAATGGCTTATAGATTCCCTATCTTGTTTTTTTGTTTGTTTGTTTTACTTTCTTGATGATGTCCTTTGAAGTATAAAAGTTTTATGAAGTTCAGTCTATCTCTCTTCTGCTACTTGTATTTCTTGTTTGGTTTCTGATGAACCAAAGCAGTTGTTAGAAAAACCAAGCTGTCTAGCCACATAGTCCAACCATAAAGATTGTTATCTCATCATGGACTTAAGAAAGCCCAAAGTTATAGCCAGTTGATGGTCTCTTTGTGTTAGACAGCACTGGAGTCAATAATCCCTAGTGGAATGTCTACTTTGGGAGTTAAGAGACTGATTTTTGCTGGAGTAGATCAAAGACAAATCAAAGATATTCTCTCAATCTCAGTAGGGCTTAAATATCAGAACAGAAAAGATATAGAGTCCCAAGGACTTAGTACATGTCCCTTGAAGAGTCAAAGTTGAAGAGGCTGGTTGAAATCAGAGTCAGAGAAGAGAGTATAAAAAATATATCCTCAGCCACGCCAACTTGAATCATCTTCCCTCAGGGAGGAAACACTGAGGTAGACATTGGGATCTCGCCTCCTTCTGAGCTATAAGAAGCTTAATCATATTACAGTCTGGAGATATGATAGCATGAAAAGGCATAATGCCAAAGAAGCCATCAGGGAGAGAGTGGCCATAAGTTTGATGAGAATTAATGCAAGCAGAAGTCTGCATGGTAATCATTAGCAACCAAGATGAGTGTCATAGGTGGTAGGTCTGTTGAGTCCCTGCCACTGTTGTGCTACCTAGCAAAGACTGACACCAATTACATGGAAACAAGCTAGTTGCAATGAAGAAAAAAGACCTGATTAAATAGATAAAAATTCAGTTTTAAGTAATTGTGCATTGTTTTGCTGTTCCAAATGGCTTGTTACTTTCTTAATCAAAAATATCTAAATTATGTTGTTTTTAAAAAATATTTTTTGCAAATATTTTTTCAGTCCCCAAAGTGGAGATAATGTTGAGAAGAAATGAATTTATTCATCATTCTAGCTGTAGTGAAGACTAAAAGCTATTTTCAGCAACTCAGGGAAACAACTTAAAATTCTCATTTCTCTATGCAAATTAAGCACACCTTAAATGGTTGTATGTGTTTTCCTCTTGAAGACAGAAAAAAAAAATCAAGGTTATGTTTATATGACTGCAATCGTGTATGAGGCAATGTCTTTCTGTATTATATCTCTTTGCTTAGATATTACTCCATAGCAGCCCAGAAAGTTGTAACAGATATTAAATTTGTACAGCAGATTTATAGAAATGAGAAGATCTTTTTTTCCCTGACTTCTTCCTATAAGCTCTGGTGACCTGTCAAACACAAAGAGCTATTCTAGTTGTAGGTTTAAAGGAACTAAATTAGAGGTGATTTGCCTTTTGTCTATAAAGAGAGATGAGGAGATGGGCAAAAATATTTTGTACATAGCTATATAATTAAAGTTATTTTAGGATTGGAACTAGTTGCCTCCTAAGTGACAGTTTTATGTTCCCTTGTGTGTTTTGTTTTGATCTCTTCTTGTTGTGGGAACCTTAGAAAATGCACTGAAAACTATGAACCTTCTCCCAGGAAGCACATCAGGACATGCACACAGGTTTTAGGAGCATACAGACTTTTTTAAAATCCAAAAGATTTCTTAAAATCACAGACACACAGTAGAGAGGCTACTAACACCATCACACTTGAGTAATGTTAACATTTAAGATAATATACTAAAAATAATGTTGAGATGGTCACATTGGTAATGGCTGTCTAAGAATCTTGAGCTCAAATTACGTTAACAAAAAAAAGCTCATAGAAAGTCTCTTTGAGTATTTTAAATGCAAGACAACGGGCTTAAAAACAAGTGGTAACAGGGCCAGGGAATTTAGTTCAGTGATTCCAGTGCCTTCCTTGCAAGTGCAAGGGCATGGGTTTGATCCCCAGTACCATATACCACAGTGCTGGGCATGGAGATGCGCACACCAGCAATCAGAAGCACATACCACAGTGCCAGACATGGTGGCTCACGCCTGTAATCCCAGCACTTGGGAGACAGAGGCAGGAAGATTGCTGTGAGTTTCAGGCTGAGCTCAGGGCCAGCCTGAACTACAAAAGTAAGACCATAAAACAAGTTGGTAACGTGTTTCAATCATTTAACTATAAATTGATGCAGCTAATCTTTCATCAAATAATACAATATAATCAATTTGTATTGAGATATAAATCACGAAGATGTGTACATGGGATAAGCTTCCCAATTTCAATGGTGTGATCAAAACTGAGTAGATGAGAAGGTATATACCTGGATCAAGATTTACCAAGTAGAATTTTTTTCTTTAAAAATATTACTCGCTCTTTGGTTTTATCACCATCAATAAGTGCTTTAGTTTAAGACCACTTAGGTTTGACTATGGGAAGCAGTATATATAAGGGTGCTGGTCCTCAGGCATGCAGTATAATTGAGGTATATCTGACCAGTCCTTAGGCTTTAACTCTAGAAACAAGGTCATTTATGAATTAATGAGTGTTGGTGTTTAACAGGAAGCAGTATCTCTGTTCAGAGATAGTCACAGATGTCTGGATAGCAGTCTATAGCACAAGCTCTGCCATAGCCTCAACTGTGGAAAGATCCAAAAAGGCATGTGTCACTCCAAAGTAAAGTCTAGAGGGACTCTTGGCCAGTAAATACATGGCTTTGAGTTGCAGGAGGGAGAAGCTTTATGAAAAGCTCCTACCAGGGCCTCCAGGTACAGTTTTTCAATCAGATTCATTGTCAAGGAGCACACTAAAGAGGTTGGTACACAAACTGTCTCACCATATCCATGGGTTCACTATTTACAGATTCAGCAAACCACATACAGATAAGAAATATTTGGGGGAAAGTGAATCTGACCTGAACATATGAAGGCTGTTTTCCTTAGCATTATTCTCTAAATAATTCAGAATAACCACTGTTTATTTAGCATTTATGTGGTATTAGGTATAATAGATACCCCAAAGATGATTTAAAGTGTATGAGAGGGTATGAAAACATTGTGGGATTGTATAAGAGACCTCAGCATCAGTGGATTTTCATAGCCACAGGAGGTCCAGGAACTATTCTCCCGTAGATACTGAGGGACAACAGTATAATTCTCCACATGTAGAATTATGTATTTGACAATGTGAAAATCAGTCCAAACCCCAAGAGGCTCAAGACTTTGGGGCTGTCATTTTTGTCAAAATGAGAATAGGGTTTTTCCTGTAGGATTTTGAAAAAATGTTCTAGGTAGGCAACGAGTGCTTCTGATTCAGTGGCCAGTATCAACAGCACACCAAAGTTAGTAGGACATGTGCTACCACTGCCAAAATCAACATCAAGAAAGGTAAATTCTCAGAGGGAATGGAAAAAGATGACAACGTGAAAATCAGTCCAGACCCCAAAGCCTTGAGATCCTTTCAGTTACCTGCTGAACTAAAATTCTGCCTTGGCAAGAAATCAGTTTGAAGTGCCTGAGTATTTATCCAAGTGAAATCAATCAACTTGAAAGGGAATCTGATAACTACTGAAGTCATCAATTTTGGATCTTCACATTCTATTCCAACAGCCATACCCAGGCTGTGAAACTTATTAGAATGAGTTACACATGGAAAATGATTACAGTTACAGAACACAAAGAAACCTATTGTTTCTGTGTAACTTGTGTCATGTCTGCTATTCTCTATAACCCACAAGTTTTTCCACCCTGTATTCATTTCTGTAACTTCTGAAGCTCTAGAAATCTTACTCACAAAAAAATTCTCAATACATTTTACAGGAAGTGTTTTGCTAATATTAAAGTATATTATGAAGCACATCCAACACATGAAAGCTTGACTGTATTTTCAGATTCCTAATAGCTTACGTCTTTGTTTTCATCACTCTAATATGCCTTTATTGTTAATTTTTGGGTTTGCACAGAAGAAAGAAAGCAAAACTGTTAGTTATATTTATGCAATATTTATGCTCAAATGTTGGTGTATCCACAGGCTAACCATGATAAAAATCTGTTCAGTCAACTTACTAAATTAATTTCTTAATCCTATGAAAGGGAAAAACTACTGAGAGATGAATAGAATTCTTAGAAGATGTTGGATTAGAAAGTCTTAAAGCTAAAAATTTCTGTAATTAAGTTGGAAAAAAGGAGAGAGTTTATCCCCAGCCATCCTGTTTCTAAAGTAATACTACCCTCAAATCCCTGGCTGAACTGTGTAATATCTTTAGAAGACAATATCAAATTGTCTTCTGTCTTTTGTGTGTCAGTATTACCTGTGATACATTTAGAAAAAAACCTAGCATAGGCACCAATACGAAAGGAACAGTTTCACTTGTTTGAATGTCTTTGATGCTTATACTACTGATATGACAACATATATTTTCTCTGTAAAATGGACATTTTTATTGGCCTTTGATTAACCCCTAATGTGTCAAGTAAGTAGATTACATTTAATTCAATTAATTCATGCTGTGAATACTGCTATGCAACTTTCTGCCATGATACCGCACTGTTCATTGTTACTGTGTGCTGTCATGCCATCACAGCACACATAGTTTGCCTTTGTTTTTTGAAGGATATATTTTATTAAGCTGTAAAGTTTCCACATAAATGCCTCTTGATAGAATGTGGGTTAACACAGTTTTATTGCTTTTAGTGCTTTTATAATCAATGCTATAATAAAGAATTTGAGCATAGGCCTTTGTGAATTTTTCAGTACGTTTCTCTTTATTTCTAGAAGCAGCACTATGAAGTCCAATTGTATGTACCTTTTCAGTATTGATTTGGATAGCCAACCTGTAGGAACAGGGAAAGGCGATGTTACTAGAACCTCTGCAGTTAAGTTTTAGTCTCCTATGACCCTCGGCAGCATAAGGCAAATTAATTCAAATATAGACAAAAAAGAGACTTAGAGAATAAGCTGCACTTTGGGCTTGATCTATGCTATTCTAGACAGCTTTAGGCCAGAGTTTGGCATACTGGAATATCACAGCAGCAACAGCTCAGCTGAGACTGGAGGTGAAAACAGACTTATGTTGGGATATGCCCTTGCTGGCCTGAAGGCAGGAAAACCAGGCTTAATCCTTATTTTAATTGTGAAATGATCCCCCCAATTATGTAAAATTGTTTCCAATAATAACCTACTCTAGAATGATCATAGCACTGTAGACACTAACTTGGTACTTTGAATGGCACAGACAGAAAATGATAGTATTTGGGTGGTACCTCAGTTTGTTTGGAATACTATTAAAAAATGCCTTAAACTAATTAATTTATGAACAATATCAGTATATAATATAACTCACTGTTCTAGAAGCTAGAATGTCCAAGGAAAGGGGCCAATGGATCCAGGGTCCAATAAGGATCTATTCTGTGCTTCTCAGAAAGTATTTTCTAGCTGGATTCTCCCACACATGCAAGTTGAACACATTCCTTTGGGCTCTTTAATAAGGGTGCTCATCCCATCCACAAAGAACCCATGATCTAGTGATCTCCAAAGTCCCTCTCCTCACACTGTTACATTGAGGATTAAGTTTCATCTTATAAACTTTAGGGGTGAAAAAGCCATTCAAACTTTATTATATGTCATAAGGGACAAGCAGCTGGCAGGGATCTCAGTGCCATCCAATGTTAACAGTATCCATATATCCATAGGCCATTTTTGACCCACCGATTATGAAGCACAATTTTAACCTAACAGTGCTTTGAAGTGTATTTTCAAATTTTTACATCTCCAGTTTAATTAGCAGGATTTCATTATTCCAAATCTTGTGTTTTTGAGATGTTTAGTAAGGTTAAGCACCTTTTCCTATGTATACTGTCATATGTACTTTTCTAAGAACTATGGTATCTCTGCATGTGCTATATCTGTGAGACTCCAGTTTATGACAACTGGATATTCCCAATGTCTACAGTTTGGAAAACCCAGCTTCTGCTGAAGTCCTCTCTCCACATTCCCTATCCACAAGCCACCTTTGCTTCGTGATTCCTGAGAACTCCACGTGTGGTGTGGTTAGCTGTGCTATTGGGCTCATCTCCAGGGCCGCCATAATTCATCATCGCTTACTCAAACACCGCACACTACTCTCCTTGTCAACACACAATTAACATAAACCTCTTTTAAATTAAAACATTTAAGCAAATTTAAAGATGACACAGGTTTACAGCATAGAGTAGGCAACAAATTAAACCTAAATATTAGACTTTGCTGTTCCCAAGTTTTTTGTTCATGCCCATCAACAGGAAGTTCTCTTGGCTATTAGCATCTGATGAACTCTTGCTCCAGCTTCTCCATGTTCTTTAGGCCCATTTTTTCTCAGAATTACAAATGCCATAGTCTCTCCTAAATTTCTGTCAGTTTAAATGGAAGGCAATCTTGACCAAGTACCTAAACTTTTCATGGGGCTAACCCAATCAAGGTATTTCCTGAAGAGAAAGACTGTTTTCTTCTGAGATGGGACATACTGTGCTTTTTTCATTTCATTCCTGTTACTGTTTCTTCAGAGACAATTTCCCTGACTTCCTGTCATTTTTTTCCCATTTTCTGCTGCTATAACAGAATACCACAGGCCAAATAGTTTATAAGGAATAGATGTCTATTTGGTTTATGTTTCTAGAGTCTAAGAAGTCCAAGGGCATGACAATAATGACCCACAGTGCCCACTTGTGATCCTAGATACACAGAAGAGGATCACAAGTCCAAAGCCAGGCATAATAAGATCCTGTCTCAAAATAAAAATAAAAATAAAGAACTGTGGATGAAGCTTGGTGGTAAAACTTCCTTAGCACAATGCCATGGGGTTTCAGTCTCCAGCACCAGTATGCATACATGCATGCGGATACACACACACAGAATATATATATATATATATATATATATATATATATATATATATATATATATATTCCTTATAGATTTAAAGCTCAAATTTTACTGACAGACATCATATGCCTGAGTTAACCAACCAAATATTCATCCTTCTAAAGGAGAAAAATTACAAATTTGCACTGCAACTGACTTAGCGCTGAATGTAGGTGGAGTGAACATCTGTGTAACAGAGACGCAAATCCCTTCTGCATGGATGACTGCAGAACCTACAACTTCTCTACCATCCTTTTCAAAAGCTTCTTTGAGAATAAGAGTGTCCATAATTCAATCAAATTAGGCATAACCATTCATAAACTAAAAATCAGAATAATCTGTATCTATATTAATCCAGTGTCTATCAAAGCACTAAATTAGTAGAGAACAATAGAAAAGTGACCAGAAGCAAATGCAGGAATTAGTGATGGAGGAATTCAAAGCATCAAATGTGGAGGAAAGGACTGGTTGGTAGCCAGAAACCTCAAGTTCTTTATTCATGCAGCAAAAATCCAGTTACCACTTAGTGTGTGATAAGCAATGACCACCGCATGGAATGTACACTGATGAATGGAGAAGGTCTGACCTCTGCCTTTAGGGAGTTTACACGCTTTTGAGGAAGACTGAGTAGATAAATAACTATGAATGACAATGCCTATTTTGGGGTCACATGGGCAGTGCACAGACAGAAGCAAAATTTGAAGTTGGGAGTTGTTCCACTAGATACAGAACAATCTCTAGGAATTCTGTCAGAAGAGAGGATTTTTAATCTAAACTCAAAGGCTACTCAAGAATTAGTCATGTGGTTGAATCAGACAGAGAAAAGTCCTGCAAAGAGATGTAGAGGGGTGAAGTTTATTAAGTCTGAGAAGCTACCAGGAGACTGATAGGACTGGGAAACTCTAGGAATATCAGTGAAGCAAATCAGAAGAGGCTGAAGAGAGGCAGACTTGAGAGCATCAAGGATCTTCTTGGCATCTGTACAGACTTTGAGATCTAGGAAAGTGCATTGGGAACCACAGAAGATTTATGCAAAATAAATTGCTTCTATTTAAGGTTGATCTTTGGCTGCTGCAGAAGGAAGAGGCTATGTTTTAAACCTTGATTCTGCCTTGCTATAAGATCCATTTTCACAGATTCTCTGTAAGTTACAAAATCGTGGACTCTGACCAACTCAAATAAAGAAAGTGTGATGAAAAAGAGAGAGAAGGGTGCATGCCGGTGTTCATAGAGTTTGGAAAGAATGCGTTAGCTCCTTTGAGGTGGGAACTTTTGGTACTATGGTGGAATCATAGGCAAATGGCTTATGTTACAAGTTTATCCTGAGTTCACCATTCTCATCTGACATATTTGGTATGTAACACATACATTTGCCTGGCACTGTTCGAACTCATAACCCTTCATTGACATTTGGAGAATTAAGTTCAAAATTGGTTTGTGCAATCACTTACTAAATATTTATTGTTTCATATTTACATAGTAAAGGAGGGATATAAAGAAAGAAGTGTGATCTAATGGGAAAAGATGAGGGGCTTCGTGGAATTTGCATTGCAGCCCTAACATTTACTAAACCCCATGTCATGTCTCTGGGTCTTAACTCCGTCTTCTGAGAAGGGAGAAAGAGAATGCCAGCCAAACTGAGAAGACACAGGATACATCAGGAGCCTTGTCGTGGTGTCTGTCATTGGGTAATACCAAATAAATGCATATAATGTTTTAGGATCTTGGAGATAGTTGACTTGAGATGTAGTCCATTCTTCCTAGGAGACTCAAGATTACACTGAACTCATCTAAATTTCTAAAAGTCTTTTTCTAAAATAGATAGGAAACCAGTTGAATAATCACAGTGAGATGAGTAATTATATAGTAATGCTTTCTCCCTGAAAAAATACAGTCTTTGAATTTTTCTTTTAAGAAATACATGTATACAGGCATTCACAATTTGTTGAATTTGTGTATCTCTTCCATAGAAGTGTGCAAATACCATAGTCATGTGCAAATACCAAGGAAGCATTAGTAAATAGCGTTGATTAGCAGAAAACAGAGTCAACTCAAAAGGTGCTTTCACATGATGACAAGGAGGAAACTGTCTTTACCAACTTTACTTACAGGTAAGAGTCCCCCTTCAGATACTGGAATCATAACTGACTGCCTTAGCTTAACAAAGACAGCACACAACTCCAAAGTTTCTCCTTTTTTATTTTTGCAAAAGACTCATCAACTTAAATGGAGTGTCACAGAAACAGCAGGATCTTTCCTCCCTCCTATATTAATGCTTATGTTCACAAGTTTTAAAAGCTAAACAAAACAAAACTGCCTTTTTGTAAGTAGTAGAAAGGCTTCACAATATGTGTCTGAATATGAAAGTTTCATCTTAACAAAGACAAACATCTTGTATGAGTTTTCAGCTTCTATGGAAAGTGGAATTCTCTTTGAAATGAAACTCAATTAGAATCAGTATGGTGACAATGATAAGAAAGAAAAGTCACTTGGTAAGGGCCTACCATGGAGGCTGAAAAGAGTTTCTTCTGAGAGGAAATCGCTGGGCTGGAGAGTCAATGTCACTGCCATCAAAGTGTGTGTATATTGAGTTCCAGATCTCAAGTAACTCAGATACAATGACATCTGCCTCGCCCCACCTTACCTGATGCATTCTTGCCATAGTGGAAGGCACTCCTGTAATGACAAGCTCACTTTGTTGAGTAGAAAGTTTAGGAGCTGCTTACCTTGGCTCATCTTCCTTACCTATAGACCATTAAATTAAATTGTACTTGTCTGCCTGGTGTAAGAATATGTACATATATGATTGTTTTTGATACAAATATAAGGGGCTTGTCAAAAATGACCAATTCCCTACTACCCAAGTATCCATAGTAAAACTTTGGGTTACAACTTGTTATGCAAGACAAGCAGACTTTTCAAGTAAATATTACTTGATACAAGTAATACACAAAACAAAACATCACATGATCACAACTGAATAAAGGATTGTTTTTTAATCTCCCTTACTGTGGAATTGTGGGTGATCTCCCAACAGCAAGAAGTTATGGAGGAGATCTAGTCTACAGAAAATGGCAGAGGCATCCCTCACTTCAGTGAAATTAAGGAGATGTGTAAAATATGAGAAACAGGGCAATACTGTGTACAATAGCATCACTCGAGTAGGCTGCATCCGTGTGAGTGACAAATGTGCTGAACAATAATGCAATGTCACAATTTTGCAGAATTCTAGAAGAGGCAAAAGCAAGTGTCATGGGATAGGCTCCTTGTTAATATGGCATAGAAAGAAAGATTCCATTAAGACAACAGATAACAGTGATTCCATTAGTAATAGTGAAAATTATCCTAACTCTCCTTTCTCTTATTTCCCTCACACCAGCAGCAAAGGTTTTCAAAGGTAAGTGTAAGCTACTTTTCTTACAGTTTGTATTTTCTTTATCATTTTCCATTACTATTATTTTCTATTATTGGATATTACAGTTTACTCATCATTTTTATACAAATATTTTTGGGTTGTGGAATAAACCATCTGAGTTTCAATTTACTTTGGAGCAAATTTGCTTTGATATACAAGTGCTTTGGATAACAAGCATGTTTATAGAGCAAAGTATACTTGCAAACCAAGGTTTCACTGTGTGTATAATTTAATGGCCATGTGCATAGTTGCAAAAATACACATCAGTTTGACAATAACTTTATATCTTTAGCTGTATCCTTGAAATTCTCAGTTATCACATGTATATATTGCTAAGAATCTATACTAGTCTTCTACTAAAATGTAAATACTTGATAGGATTTATGAAACTCTCTGGCAGTGATTAGCTTTTATTTTCTTACTATAAGTGTATTTATCTTACTAATATCTTCAAAAGTTGCCAAGATTTGGAAAAGTAGGGAACACATCATCATCAATTTTAAATTTATAGGGAAGTACAGTAATCTAAGAGCAAGGGAAGGGCCTGGGGAATGTGAAGAGCCTGTGCTTTGTGGATTCCTCCATAGGCAGAAGAAAAACAAAGGCCCTGGGGAGAAAAGAGAATCACCTGAAGGAAGAAAGAAGCACTAGAAAGGTCAATGGGGGTTTTAGCCTTCAATTCACTCCATGGTCTTAGAGATGATAGCCTTGTTCCAATGTGATGCTAGTTCAACATGTGTCCCATAAAGTCCATAGTCTCTCAAGTGCCTTACTTAGACCACAGCACAGGAAAAGTTGGGTGGTTTCACTCTCCACTGAGGAAGACAGAAACAAAAGTAAATGCTTCTACAAGTATCCATGAAAATATTTATTTATTGATATTGGAGGTGCATAAAAAGGAAGATAAAATATCCTTAATAGAATTCAAGCAATTTTCACAGAAATGGAAGTATAACAGCCAAGGCTGTAAGAATGATATTGGAATAATATTATCCTTTAAAAATATCACCTCAATTAAAATGGGAAGTTGCCAGAAGCATGGGGAGAATCGCTGGTGGATGGTTTTGTTTTGAAAACACTACAGGTCCTAGACTTCTTATGTGAATTCTGACCATGGACTTGTATTACAGAGACACATTAGATTCTATGAATCACCCAAAAATGGAGAGATCATACAGTCTCAACCTCTCAACCACGCCATATGACTTATGTATTACAATTCCTTGGTAGCATTTATATTCCTGTGGCATCATTCTCAGTGCTGTATAAACTCATTAGGATGATAAGGAAAGAAAAAAAGCTTTATTTTAATATCTTCCTGATCAACTGATTGCCTCTGGAAATTTGATGGCCACAGAAAAGGAAGTCTCTTTTATTAGTGCCTATTAGCTATATAGACTAACAGATTCTATTTTGAAAAATCGTACTGCTTTTTTTCAGTACTGGCAGCAGTGCCTTTGTACCGAACTATATCTTCAGCCCTTGGTGTTGGGATGTGTTTTCATGTGTTTCTGTCTGTTTGTTTTTTGAAGAAAGGGTCTCACTAAGTCTCTAAACTTGCTTCAGCTGAGCTTGAACTTGCAATCCTCCTACCTTAATCTCCCAGAATGAGGGATTAGAGGCATTTTCTAGTATGTTCGGCTTCATTTTGGAAAAATCTTAAAGCTATGAAGACTTTGACTTGAGGAGCCATAAATACTTACTTTGAATTCAACTATTTGCACATGAACTTTACAGTCTCTTCAGTGACAGACGTGCCTCTTGCTCCCCCCACTTTTGTTTACAGCACTGTAAGGCACACACAGGACACCACACTAATAGTGAGACTTTTATTTGACGGTGATGGTGAGTGTCCTCTAGTTGCCCGAAAGCTGTCCTATGCTGTGTCACTGAACAACTTGTACTTAAGGAAATGAGATCTATTTTCTTAAACAGATTCTTGGTCAAGCCCAGTCTTAATTTATTTAAAAATAAACTCAGAATAAACAGAAGTTGAAAAACTGATTTGCAGGGATATAATCTGTCTTTACCTGCTGGGCCTTCACTTTTGAAGGTTTTGATAGAAAGTTACTGTGGACATGCCTCATTTTTTTCTCACTTTGAGACAAGCCCCATCAGCACACATAACCCCTCCCTCCCAGCCAGGCTCCCAAGAATGCAAGTCTGGCATCAGAGGTCCTACAGAGAACACTAGCACAAAGAAGCTGCACACTCTGGGATGAGCAGGGTCTACATTACAGTGTCAACTGGACCATTATCTAGCTGTATCATTGTCACCCACAGGTCCAGAAAAGAGGCAGTTAACCGCCCAGGGATTGGTAGAGTGAGGCATTTTAATATCTTAAACACCCACACTTTACTATCAATCTAGCATAGAACCCTGGTGCTTCCATCCCTTAGGATCCTATGAATAGTACTACTGGCCTGGAACACACAGTATCTGTCCCCACTATGAACACAGTTCAAGAACCAGGAAAGTAAACCTCAACTCCTCTTCTCTCTGCAGAGAATCAGCTCCACTGGAGTGCCTTGGACAATGCCTGATTGCTGTGAGGACATGGAGTACAGAGGATTGGAACTACAGCAGAGGCATTTAGATAAAGGAAAAGACAAATTAATTGACTTGTCAAACCTTCCATTCAGATAGCATACATGCAATAAGTTCTCGCATAATGAAGTGTCATTTCCAAGTTGTACTGAATCAAATGGCTCCAAAGACACTTACTAATTACAGCAAGTTCTGCACAGCTTTATATGGTAGCTGAGGAAAACTGTGAACTATTTAACATTAAGCAATGCATATTATACTTGATTTGTATATGTATGTGTTCATGTGCGCGTATATGTTGAAAAACAGGTAAAAAACATGGTGTCATCTTTTTATAATGTCACTTCAATGAATATTGAACATTAGAAGCTAGGCTTTTTAATATTTGATTACTTACTAAATTTTAAGAGCAAAAGCAAACATTTGGCATTATTTAAATCATTTTAGGACTCTTTAAATATATTTTTCCTTTGTCTCTTTAATATTTTAATTAAAATATATTAAACAAAATGAACATATTTGAAACACAATACTTCATCTCATATTCTTTTAACTTATATTTGCTATAACATATTCAGGGCACAATTGAAGTTATTCATGTATTTTAAATATATTCATTTTGAACACAATTTTAAATTTTTTTAACCTTTTAAATTACTAAAATTGATACATCAAGTTGTCAAAAATATTTTTATATTGAAATTGTAACAAAAAAGTAAGGAAACAAATTTTATATATATGGGGGGTGGTAGGGTGGGTGGGGCTATGGGAAAAAATGAGAATTAAGTTGTGTCTTATACTGGTACAAATCCCCATTATGGAGTGCAATCATGATGTGTATATTTAATGTACCAATAAAGATAATTTAAAAAAAATATTTTTATAACTACATAATTACTAAATGTGCTATAGAAAAACAAGAAAACATATTTAAGGAATAAATATAACTTTATAAATTATTTTCTAAACTATAATGATTTTTTTCTAAATTTTTTGTTCTAGAGGTAGAGTGCTCAAATGTACAAAAAATAATTAAATTTAATCATCTAATATTTTGCTAACTTCTAGCACTATAAAAGTGTAAATTTTATAGACAATTTTACTGTTAGGAGAGTCCATGTATAAAGAGAAGTTAATAAAATACAGCTATTTGCCACTTCGGTAGCCTGAATTATAATTGTTACATATATCACTATTTGACATGGAACCTTTTATTTATACCTTTACCCAGACCTTGCAATTTCCAGGGATGTGTTGGAGTTGATGATTGTCAGCAGGCTAAGTGAGGCTTCAATTTCCACCTCTATGAAATTAGATTGGTAAAATGATGGAGAAAAGGTTATGAAATAATGTCACAAGTACCTTAGCACAGCAAAAGGTGAAGAGAGGTCAACTGTGGTGTTTTATACTTACATGACATGATACTAACTAGTTTATGACACAGCATATTGTATGGCATTGGCAGATTACACAACATGTGAGAAGCATGGTACTATTTTATGTAGGCATTTAAATTTTTGAAAATTAGAAGTACAAATTGGTTTGTTTAAATAAATATTTAGTGAGATGTTATTAAATCTCAAAATACTCACCTATTTCAATTTTATGTGAATAATTTCGACAACACTTCCTGGAATGTTGGCGAAGATGAAATGAGAAAAGACCTTGAAGTCCACAGCAGGGTCAGTACTTCATTAGAGTGATAACCCACTTATAATACTGCTCCCTTCATACATGAAGTAACTTATAACCAACCTCTAACATGTAATATTGTTCTGATTAAACAGCTATTAATCAAAATTAGCTCTCTTCCGTTTAAAGATAAAAAATATGAAAATATATTTGCTAAGCTTGTGCTACAATAAAATGTGTGTATATTTTTATTCATAAAGTTTGTTGGTACATTTTAGGAGTACGTTATAATCACATTCATCATTGGGAATTTGTACCTGTACATGATATATCTTAGTTTATGTATTTTTCCCCATTTCCCTTATCCTCCCTTCTTCTCCTCTGCCCCCTTCTATTTACAAAAACTTTGTTTGCATTATTTTCCTTCTTTTCACATATATTTTTCTTTCCCTTCATTCCTTTCCATCTCCCCACTAGGTCCCCTTCCCCTTCGAACATTTTCTCCCATTTTCACAATATCTTTTACACATTTTGACCCACATTTATACTTTCAGGTTCTTATACCAAAGAAACAATCTGGTATTTACACATGTGTGTTCTATGTATTTCAGTTAAGAATGTGGCCTCGAGGTGTATCCATTTAACTATACAGCTCTCTAGTTTATTTTTACTTATGGCTGAGTAATATTCTTATTTTTTTAAGACACACACCTCTTCTTTATCCACTCGCCAGTTGATAGGCATTTGGTCTGTTTCCAAGATTTAACTATCATACACTGTGCCACTATAAACAAAGATGTGCATGTATCACTGTGGTCTGATGCTTTTAATTCTTTCTGGAACATACTCAGAAGAGGAATAACTATGTCCAATGGGAAGGCAGGGAGTATCACAAGTCCCAAAATGAAACTATGCTACAAAACCACTGTGATAATAACAGCACGGTAGGGCTGGGAATTTATCTCAGTGGTGCCAGCATCTGCCTTGAAAGCACAAGGTCACGAGTTCTATCCCCAGTAACCATATACCACAGTTCTGGTCATGATGACTCACACCCCTCAGCAATCAGTACTACATACCATAATTTGTGGCATGATGGCTCATGTCTGTAATCCCAGCACTCAGGAGACAGAGGTAGGAGGATTTCCATGAGTTCAAGGCTTGTGTGGGATACATAGTGAGCTCAGGGCCAGCCTCAACAACAAAAGTGAGACTCTCTCAAAAAAAAAAAAAAAGAAAGAAAGTTATCATAGTACTGATAAAAAAAACAGATCCAAGATCAATGGAACAGACTAAAAGATACAGAAACAATTCTAAACATACTGAGTCTACTTCATCTTTGACAAAGGAGCCAAACACCCTCACTAGAGGAAAGATAGCCTCGTTAATAAATGGTTCTGGAAAAACTGAGTTTCAACCTGCCAAAAATTAAAAATCTTTCACCATGCACTAAATTCAAATTGAAATGGATCAAATATGTAAATATAAAAAATGGAAATATTAAACATGTAAGAAGACAGGTCAGGTAGAACCCTTGAAGACATGAATAGGAAAAGACTATATGAACATAACCTCAGTCAATGGGAATTAACAGGAAGAATCAACAACTGGGATCTTATCTTATTTAAAAACTTCTGCACAGCAAAAGCCACCAACAAAATAAAGAGACAACACACAATGTGAGGAAGAAAGTTTTACCAAAAAAGTTCCTCAGATAAAGATCTATTACCTAGAATATATTTTTTTAAAAATTAAAAATCAGATTCAAAGACTCAATCTAAAAATAGACATCTCAGTGAATTTCTCAGATGAAAGAGTAGAAGCAGAAAATAAACATATAAAATATGTTCAACATCACTGGTCACTGGACAGAAGCAAATGAAAACAATATTGAGATTTTATCTTATTCCAGAAAGAATGGCTGCTATCAATAAACCCATCAATAGCAAATGCTGGCAGAGCTGTGGGGTCAGGGGGTTCCTCCACTGCTGGTGGAAATGTAGATTGATGCAACCACTATGGAGATCAATGTGGAGATTCCTCAGAAACATGGCTGTATTAAGGCTTACCACTTCAACATACTACCTATCAGTGACTACAGACAGGAAGTGCCTATGTGGAATTCTTAGCCTCCAGTATAATTGTGCTCCATTTAGACCCTATTTCTGGGTTCCTTTAACCTCATTTATTTTCCTTTTCCCATTTTATCATTTACTAAGGAGCTTTTATGTACTCTGAAGTTTGAAGTTAAATGTAGAAAGTTCAAGAAACTTAAATCTCTTGTGGAAAAACATCCCTGTATAGAATTTTTTGCTATGGTCTTAACATGACACACTCAATGGATTTCAGTTTGATTTCCCTATTCAGAAGAAGTCATTACCAATGTATCTCATTTTTTCTCAGTGTTATGCTATCCACAATGTACTTCATGCAACAAAAGAAAAACAAGAGACAGTTCTATATTTTGGTGAGATTTAGGAGCCACAAAACAAAAGCCCAAATTCCTTTTGAAAGTGATGTCACCTGTTTAGCTCTAATGTCTGAAAACACCTCTCATTTCAATTCTCTCATTTTCAACATCTTATTTAGCCCTGTTTGCTTCTGGAAGTTGCTCCTTATCCCTTTGAACCTAGTGAAGGAGGGAGAGTGAATATGAAGGAGTCCATCTGCTAACACTCGTCATCTAAATGTATCTTCCACTGATCAGCTTGACACTACAGACAGTGCTGCAGTATTCCCAGCTCTATTTGGAAGCACAGGGATGAGTAAGATCATTTCCTCAAGTTTTGTTCTTACTTCCAGCTGTGCAACATCCAGAATAGGGGACTGAGTGCGTTTTGCCATGAATGATCCCACAGCACAAATTGTCCAAAACAAGACGCTCATAACCCAGACACCTTGGCCTAACTCCAGAAGAAGTCATTGTACTCAGTCTACCTGCAATTCCCAGTGCAGGGAGAGCTGGAATCAGGTTTGTCTCTTGCTTAGCTGGACTATTATGCGGCATCATTAGACAGCAATCAAACAGCTGCTACGTTTGACTGACTCAGACTTCCTCCCAGTTTGGGCAACTAAAACTGTTCTCTGTAAAATCCTTTGAATAAAAACTTGGACAGATAAGATCTGAAGATCAAATCACCTTTCTATAAGGCCGAAGCATTCTAATACAATGAAAAATTAGTACTGTTATGTAATTTCAACCACACAAAGAGCCTAGTTGCTCCACAACATAAGCATGTTTCAAATTAGGACCTTTCATTAATGGCTGCCTGCAAGAAGAAAACTCAGTGGACTATTTTACAAAATCCTTCTAAATTTTCTTTAATAAGAGCAACAGCGATGTAGACCCCTATGATGATGAAGCATTTCTTAAAGTTTTGTTGAACCAGTGATCCTAAACCCACTGCCTGAGAAATTATGATGTCTGTTACACATGGTTCATGATGCCTGTTACATCATTATAATGTTTTATTTCTTCTTTGGAAGCTATGATGTATTTGTTAATGCCTAATCTTAGAATTAGACACATATGTGTCTTCTACTGAGTGCCATGTATTACTATATAACTCAGTAATAATAATAGGGATAAACCCTTCATACTTGTCTTCTACCCTTGGTATTTATTGTATTACAAGCTACAAATGAAAATGAACAAGTCTTTGTGTCTATGATGGAAGATGAAGGAAAAGCAAAGCAATAGCTCCCAAAAGAAATAGCTAACAGTTGCTAGCTTTCGTCGGGAATCTCATTGTGTGCTAGGCCCTGTTAAGTATTTGGTCATGCGATCTTATTTCATTGGCACCAAAGTGTAAAATGATCTCAGTATTTTCAGTTTAGAAGTGAGGAAAAACAAGCTTTTAAAGGTAAACAACTTCACCCATAGTATAGTTAAAAAGTGACCAATTGAGAAGTTAAGGGTCAGGCAACCTTTATAAATTATAGGTTATACTACAGAGCCTGGGTAAATTCCAAATATTATAGTACCTCAGAATGAAAAACATAGAGAAATACTGTAATACCAGCTAAGAAAATCTCTCAAGTTCTCTGCCAGAAAAAAACTGTCATTGAGTTTCAGTCTATTTTTAAATAATCAAAAGGACTATTTATTCACATCAAATAACAGCCATTGTCCTCCAAGTAGAGGACACCTGAGCACCTTTGTTTCCAAATGGCTGGTTCGAGCATCATTTTCTTAAATATCACTTATTCATAGAACTGTTTTTTTTTTTTTTCTTGGATCTGAGCAAAAACAAATTGAGAACAGAATTTATTAGAACACAATCCTTTTAGGGAATGCTTCTTTATTACCATAAAACAATCAGTAATATTTGGAATACTATGGGGAGAAGATAACAGCAACACTTCCCATCAAAAAAAGAGGTTCATTTAGGTTCACTTTGCTCTGGTGAGTTGTTAAGATGGGTAGGTAAATACAATCAAACACTTTGATTTGAGCCTATTTGAAAAACTAATTTGTATTTTGCTTTGGTTTTTTTTTTTTTTACCCTTTTAAAATTGCTGTCTTTTAACCTTTAGTTGCCCAGAAAGAATATATGATATAAACTAATTTACTTTTTATACATTATTCTTATTCAGAATTTGTTATATTAGTTAATAAAAGGTAATAGGTTGCTATTCCCATGAAAGAATTTTAAAACATATGCCTTTCTGGCAAAGGGGAAAAAAAAGTTTCATTCGGGAGAGGTTCTTTTGAACAGGCAATGTTTAATTTCCTTTGTCAAGTATGCCAAAACCTCTGAGCCATGTGATTAAGGCTACTCTGTAGGGAAGAAGAGGAAATTGTATGCAGGAAGAAATAAAGGTGAAATACTGGCATTCCAAGGGTGTGAAAGAGTTAAGTTCTTGCTGTGCCTGAAATATACTTACTCCTGTTTTTTGGTGAAAGCATTCTAATGACTTACCCAGCAAATTTTCTTTTCTCCTCACCATCCAAAGTTGGTATTTTATTACTTACTATTAAAAACAGGGCATTTCTTCTGCATTTTGCAATGTACGCATTGATTTAGTTTAAGCAATTAAAAGCACGTAGAACAAAATAGCAATTCACCAAAATTTAGTGTAAATAAATGGGCTATGGAAGTATATCTCTGATCACTTAACTCAGAGGAATGACCTTGCTTACTTGGGAGTGCATTTTCCAAGGTCATCACCACTAAAGGGACAGGAGCTTGGTGTCAGTCTTTGTTTGGCAGCCATGGTTCCAGGGACTGTAAGCCCTGGCTCCAAAGGAAGAGATTCACGATGTGCAAGATCATATAGGTGGCTCTGAGAACCTGGATTACTTCTCACATTGAGGCTCCAGGTGACCAGTTCCTCCTACCTTGTCCAAGACTATTCCAGTGTCAGATATATAAGGCTCATATCCCAGGAATCCTCTCAGTCTTGAGCATGCTCTGACCATTGATTGTGTTACTTCAACCCCACGACTTTCTGAAAACAAAATCATACTCTAGGATCCAAAAGAGGTCAGATATAAATAAATGTATTCTTCTACTGCCAAGAAGAAGAAAAGCTCAGCTGATTTTCACAAAACTATCCAGCACCTAAACCAGCAACTGATGAACTGTGTAGAAGCTGAAGATTTAGGTAAATTTCTTGGATTCTTTCTAGTCTCCACTATTTTCATTAGCAACCCAACTTAACATATAAATGACTAATAACATAACAATTCCATGATGGGTGTATGTTTTTAGGAGAAAGCTTGTGTATAAATTTAAGGAAATTCTGATTACATGAATTTACAAGTCAGTAATTGGTCCAAATTGAATGACTGTTCATTTAAAATGACACTGTACTGAAAGATGTGTTACACTGTAATGTGACCCACGTATCACTCAGTCAGGCTCTCTCAAAGGCACAAGTACAGAATGTTGCAATTACTGAATGAAAAAAAATACGCCAGTGTGACTTTCTTGACAAATATTCCAACATGTTTTGCCATAGCCATCCCCATCACTTCTGGGATAATGTAAAGCATGACTTCACATCTCTGCCAGAAATGGTTCATCTTCCTTTTTCTCAATTCCTTAATTTTCAAGAAGCAACTAGCAGTCTGCCAGTTATTTGGGCTTAAAAACTGGGAAGTCTTTGCTTCAACTTGTCATCTTCATGTCAGCACGTCATCGGTCTGAAGTGTCCATGACAATCTCTCTGCTGCTACTTCTCTGGCGCAGTCCATTCAGCTCGGGTCATCATGGTAACCTGCTACCTGCTAGGTAAATTTGCTCATTTTGACAGTGAATGATTATTAAAAAAAAAAAAAAAGAGTTGTGATAATTATGGACCCATTACTGTCCATCTCTCTCAAAACATTCTCCCTTCCTTGGAATGGACTGAGTTCATCATTCTTGCTTTGCAATGAATGACTTTAGTTGACCTGCTACAGCTGCTTTGGTGCCTGAGTAAATTAAAAGTATTTACCGTTGACTTCAGGGAAGAACCAGAAGTCATACAGTGCCAGATCCATTAAGTAAAACACACCACAATGCTTGTATTTGAGAGAGATGATAACAAGCACTTACCAGTAAGATATGATCTTTAAAATATGGTCAGTGTTTTAATAAAAATTATTACAACAAAATATATTGTGCCATTAATCTTCAAAATACTAAAACTATTTCTCTTCACTATGAATACATTTACCCCACTGTTGTTGACCATCTGTCATTACTATAATGACATTTGTTAATTTAAACATCCATGGTATCTTTTAGTCACTTGGTAATTTATATATCCTATATCCACTTGGTAATTTATGTGATATAATTATAATACTCATATCCCTAAAATATCATTTTGTCATACTATTAGCATAGTAAATAACATAAATGGTTCTTATCTTACTACTGTGCAAAATGAGACATATAAAGTAATTGTTAATTCTGTTATAGTTCCAATAGTAATCAAAATTAAAGGTCCATTATTTGCAGCAGTTCTAACCTACAGTCATTACTGGCGTTGAATCTAGGTGTTTATGTCTCTCCCATAGAATTTTTGCTTCTCAGTGCTGAAACCATGAAGAAGAAAACAGCAAACTATAGTACATTTTGCTCTATAGGCAATAGTAATCCAGTAGTAACAAAGCCAAGCTCCCAGGACAATTTCATTTTGTAAATGTAAAACTCTACAGATGCTAATCTAATGAATTAGCCTGGAACAGAATCTTAATTTTTCCATGTGGTACTTTTCTCTTGAAAAGTGCTATTTTAATTCACTTTAGAAATCACATAGTAAAAATATAGCAGCATATGAAATTATTTGTAAATAGAAAAGTATAATTATGAAAAATATTCATAAAATAACTCACCTAGGATTTTTAAATAAATATTACCCCCAACACCCAAGAAAATTTGAGCTGTGAAGCTCTATTTTGTGTTAGATATTCCAAGAAGTAGTAATGGCATACTAAGTTCATACATCAGCCTTATTCACCATGGCTGCTCTGGAGGAGACACTGCCAGAGGATTTTTTTTTCCCCTGAAAGATTCCAGATGTAACAAGGAGCCTGCTGAAAATCCAACCAAAGGAACTGCTTGAAGGAAATACTCTGAATAGATTGGAAGTCATTATGAAAAAATTCATAGATTATGCTGAGATCAGATTATGTCTGCAGTAGGTAAAATAAATGAACGTAAGAACCAAGGCTCTGTCACACTTCTAACTACTTTGAATGATCTACTGAGGAGCTTTTCCTTTTCTTTTTGCAGTACCAGGGATTGAACTCAGGCCCTTGTGCTTCTAAGGTAGGAGTGGTACCACTTGAGTTAAGTCTCCAGCCCCCCACTGAGGGGCTTTACGCTGGTTCCTCAGGCCTTAGACTCTGGTCACCAAACAGAAATGGATCCTATTGAATGATAGGTGCAGCTCATATCTGGGGCCCTGGGGATTCTTGAAACTAGAAACCAGCAGATAAGAAGCAGAATAAACATCCTGGAAAGGTCAGTTGTGATAGACCATCAAAAACAGGTGCTCCTGCTCTTATATAGTGGGAGCCAGGTGACCCACTTGAACATATCTTGGTAATTACTTGCCCAATTATGACATTAAATGATCAAAAGCAGTAATATTAGTCAGTGAAGAGTAGATAAGAAGAGTTTTAGAACTTGCAACGATGAGAATTGGGGCTATGCCACCAGGGAATCCACTAAATTCATCAGAAATAAAGCGGGTGCTATAGGAATCTAGTGAGTAGAGGCCCAGCATGCTGTTGCCCATCCTATAGAGATAGGTCAATACCTCCAAGAGTAATATAGTCTGCTCCAAATGTCTACACTGTCAAAGTTGAGGAACCACACCATAGCTGAATAGCCTTGTAGAAATTATCTGCTGAGAGGCTGGGGATTTAGCTCAGTGGTTCTGGTTCCTGCCTTGCAAGCTAAAGGTCCTTAATTCAATCCCTGGTAACCACATACAACAGTGCTGGGCATGGTGGCTCACACCTGTAATCCTAGCACTTGGAAGGCCGAGGCAGGAGGATTGCTGTAAATTGGAGGTTTGCCTGGGCTACATAGTGAGCTCAGAGCCAGCCTGAACTACAAAGCAAGAACCTGTCTCAAAGAGAGAGAGAGAGAAAGAAAACAAAAAATTATCTTCTCTGATTAAGTATATTTGTTTCCTCTTGTTGCTGTTAAAAAACAACCACAAATCTGGTGACTTTAAAAATACCCAAGTATATCCCTTACATTTCAGAAGGTCATAGGTCAAAAATCAGTTTTCCCTGATTAGAGTCAGGCCATCGGTAAGGCTGGTTCCAGTCAGAGTGTTGGGGAGAGTTCATTTCCTTACCTGTTACTGACTGAGAGAAACCACAGGTCCAGATGCCTTCCCACTGCCCTCCTGCCCCTGTTTCCGCCATTCCATCATCCCCTGAGTTTCTGACTTTATTTCTTCCGCTTTAGAGTGATCTTTGTAAGGTACCTACCCCACATAAGTGAGCTCTCCATCTGAATGTGCTGAACTACTTTTACAAAGTCCTTACTGTCATATTCTCAGGAATCAGAGGTTTGGAGGGAGAGCAGCTATCATTCTCCCATTGTCAACCCCCGTTTGCTCAGGTCCAAAGTGACAGTAGTTACCACCTCAGGTTGTCGTAGTATATTAAATATAATAGTATTTATAACTCTTAGATGCATGCCTGACATAGAATTATGTCTAACATGCTGTATTCTTAGTTAAATATTATTTAACTGGGACTCTGATACAAAGAGACAAGCACTATTTATAGCACAGCATTTCATTCATGATCTCTACAGTATTATCCAAGATGGCAGACACAAAAACAGTATTTCCTCATTCCCAGGGTTCCTCAGGCACACCTCTGCCTTTGGCAGAATGAAAGATTTCAAGTGGTACATCTTATTACATGGGTGGTCAAGTTATTGAACTCTATTGACAAAAGGCTAGATTTTCCAGCAAGATGGAGCTTCATTAAAATTCTGCAGAGACTGAAAATTCAATAATCTTTCTCACAAAGCACTGCATGAGCAGGGCTGATTAGGCAATTTCTTTCTCATTCCATTCTTTTCACTAAAAGCATTGCTACTTCTTGTTTGGTACCAAAAGACAATCTTTAAATGAGCATTCACTATAGGTGATTAAGTGGAAAGTTTTAAAGGTGCACGGGCTCCTTTCTCAAGGCCTAATTGAGGCTTTGAAAGAGGAGCAGAGAAAGAAAGAAAACAAAAGAACATTACCATAGTTTGCCCTCAGGTACAGAGGAGTGATGTCAGTAAATGCTTTTCAGTTTACTGCTTTTAGATTTGATTTCTGTCTTGTTTGCTCAAACTCGATTCTTCCCCATCATCTCGCTACCTTCTCTTTTCTACTACTTGGCCAAATCTACCTACTCTCTCCTATTTTTCTTTGGAAGAGCACACAGATTGCCCACTCAGCCTCCCATTTCCCTAGTTAAACTTAAATTATGATGTATATATATATATATATATATATATATATATATATATATATATATTTTTTTTTTTTTTTTTTTGATACAGGTCTTGTTTTGTAGTTCAGGCTGGCCCTGAGCTCAGCCTCAAACTCACATCACAGCAATCCTCCTGCCTCTGCCTACCGAGTGCTGGGATTACAGGCGTGAGCCACCATGCCCGGCACTGTGGTATGTGGTACTGGTTGCTGCTGGGCATGAGTTTCCACACCCAGTATTGTATGTGGTTACCGGGAGATCAAACCTGGGCCCTTGCACTTGCAAGACAGACACCGGAACCACTGAGCTAAATCCCCGGCCCATGATGCATAACTTTTGATGCATCACACACTGATATACATCAACTAAAGAGTGGTTCAATAAATGTTTCCATCATTAATTGATTGTAATAACAGATAAGATGTGCCCTGGACAGATCTTTTATCTGTAATATAACCTGGCAGAGTTGTTATAAAGCTACCCTATGAGGAAATAAAGCCAGATATGTGTTATACTTTCCTTATTCTTCACTCTATCTAAGGAAAATATGAATGATATCTACTGGAGTTCTGCTAAAAACTTTCCATTTCTCTTACTTTTGAAGTCTTTACTATGGATTGCTAACAATCTCTCTTCTAATCTACTTCATATTTTTTATAAGATGGATTCACGTTCTGCTGATGCTCTTACATTTGAGCCATTCCATTCTTATTTCACAACAAGAATACTGTTATGTTTTATATATCCCTATATATACATGTTGCTCAAGGATGACTATATATATATATATATATATATATATATATATGTGTGTGTGTGTGTGTGTGTGTATATATATATCATCTTCTCTCCTCAATGCATTATGAAGACTGGATTCCAAATAACAGCTTTGCACCTACTTTTCTGTTAAAAAGTCTTTTGCTCCTCCTAGCCCCTCTGTAAAATAACCTGCTCTGGGTGGCTCTGCTGGTCATTTCCAGAAAGGTCCAGGTACATTCACTGGCCTGAGCATCCAGCTTATGTTTCTGTAATGGAAAAGCATTTCATCCTGCTCCTCTGTCAGGAGGAGAAACAGATGAGTTTCACAGTACTGGAGAAATCTCTGTGTATCAAACCCCGTGGGCCTTCTACTGTATTTGGATGTACAAGAACAATAGCATGAAAAACATACACAGGTGTAATCTGCAGGGACCAGAGCCTGGTCTCTCAAATTAGCAACTGAAAGGAAGTACCCAGAAGCCATCCTGGAAGGAGGAGGAGGAGAGAAGTCACAGCTTTCAGCATCCTGGCCTTTTCCAGCACTCCTGCATGGTGCTTCAGAGGCTGAGACTGGGATCCCTATGTGGTCTGAAGTGTTGCACTGGACACATAATGCGAAGCAATAAGCAGAAAGAGCAGTGTCTTCCTTGTGATAGGCTGGAAAGAAGCATATTACAGAGCAGCTGCCCTGTGATCCAAGACAGGGAAGCATGTGAGGGAGCCAGACCAGCACCTCAGGCTTCTCAGAGACCACCAGAGGCAGCTGGGAAGCCACTGCAACCGAGAGAGGCTGGCAGGCCAGCCTGACACACCCCAGGGAAAGCTGAACTGGAAGTGTACGAGCAGGGAGTTCAAGCCGATTGTAATTACAGAGGCTGTGAAGAAAACAGTAATGTGCATTGTGTTTATTATTGGAGCCAGGAGCAAAAGATAAATCATATTTACTTAATTTAACCCAGTGTGCTGGAATAAACAGAGATGGGCAGGCTTGGACTCTGAAGAACTCAACTTCCACATTCTTTTCTTTCTTTATTGTTTTTTTCTACCTAACTGTGAAGTTCTACGAAGAATCATAAAATAACCAGGCAGCACATTTATCTCACTTTGCTAATTATTTTATTTTCTATGAAGGTCTGTCTTTTCTTGTTTTATGGAATCCCAAACCTTCAAGAAATCTTTACTTTCCTTGAAAGCCCTGCCCCCAGATGCTACTTGTAAGAATCAGTTTTCAGTTCTACACACACCTACGTGCAAATGTGAGCTGACCATTTCCTCTCAAGGGAATTTAGATCTTAAACTATGTAGTTCTACTGACACAAGTGAAAGATTGCATCATAGAAGAAAATTTCTAGAATCAGAAGTAATTTAGCAATATCGTGTTCTAGGCATTTTAGGAATCAAAGAGAGAAAAAAGCCAAAAAATGAAAATAATATGTTTCTTTTCTCCTCGGCTCTCCAACATAAGCCTCAGTTGCTCAACAAAGGATGCATTTTTTGGCCGGGCAGGGTGGCCCACACCTATAATCCCAGCACTTGGAAGGCAAAGGCAGGAGAGTCTCAGGGAGTTCTATGCCAGCCTGGGCTACATAGCGAGTTCAGGGCTGGCCTGAACTACAAAGTGAGACTATGTCTTAAAAAATAAATAAATAAATAAATAAATAAATAAATAAAAATACAGTTGACTATGGCTGAAGTAAAGAGGACAACTGGTATATCCCCAGCCTCATTAGCCCTGTGTATGTGCCAAGAGTTACATCAAATGTCAAGGTTCTCACCTTTAAAAATATAGGCAACAACATTTTACGTCCTCTGTAGCCCATGATAGTCAGACATCATCTCTCCCACTATACTTTCAATTCTGTAAAAGCTATAGGGTGGGGAGGGTGGCAGAGGTAAGACATGTCAGATTTATCTTTCTAACCCTATACGGCTTAGCTCTGAGTCCTTCATAAGAATAGCTAATTCTTTGGATATTTTACTTATGAAACTCACTTTGATTCTTACGACTCTCTAGAGAGAGAAATAGTATTATTAGTCCTTCTCTGTAACAATAAAGAGTCACAAGAGCAAAAGGTTCAAACTACTCCCCTACAACCTCACAGAGAGTCAGAATGCCACACCTCGCTTCCACTATCTGCTCTCCATTTACACACAGCCATGTGAAGCTAGAGTTCTGTTGGTTCTCTCAAAATGTATTTAATACACTCCTCTCCTACCAATCCTCATAGCTTAGCAACACTGTACACAAGAGAATATGTTATCATTTTGCATATTAGCCAAAATGTTAGCTATATTCATTTTTCTTTTTTGTAGCAGAAAAATTGTATATCATCTAAATTAGGATCACTCGAAGATATACTGTGTGTGTATTTGCACATTTATATACATGTGACAGGTTGATAAATAAATGAAAGACAATTTAATTTACCTTTATTTTATCAGTGTGTGGTCCTAGGCTCACATGTCTAAGTAGACTAAGTTTTAAAAATGCTCCTCACTGCTTTTTATTTGTTAACAATTTCCAGGGGGAAAAGTGAGATGGAAATATGTACTTTACATCATAGAAGTCATGCTAATGTCTGCATATTCTATCAAAGAATCATTTCTGGAAGTGGAATATTTTTAATGTAAGCCTTTGACAAGGCCATCGTTCTTGTACTCCCAAAATAAATTAATAAAATAAAAATAAGTAACATTGTGGAAACAATTTTGTCATTTTTATAAGAAATAATTACTGTGTCATAAGACTATCTAGAAAGAAAAAGAAGAGCAGTGATACTTTGATATATAGAGATTTATTTAAAAGAGATCATTAAGAAGTGCCTGAGGGTTAGGGATTTAGATCAATGGTTAAATAGTCTCACTAAGTTAAAGTCCCAAGGTCCCAAGTTTGATCGCCAGTACAACAAAAATAGAAAGAAAAAGAAATGATATCTGGTGAGATGCACGCATCTGAGATGTTGAGAGATTATTGGATGCAAAAAGAAAGGTGAAGACTATCAGTATGAGCCATGCAGTGGGGACTCTCATGGTTCCTAGCTGTCCATTTTATAGAAGACGGGGTCTCTTACCACTGAGGTAGTGAAGAATACTTCTTTCTGCAAAACTCTAAAGAAAGAGGCATGCTATGCATTCTTTGCCAGCCAGAGAAGCAACTGCTGTTGAACTCCTTCGAGGAAGGAGCTATACACTCTTCCATGTCCATACAGATTTTCTCCCTAGAGATGGCTGCACTGATGACACCAATTCTCAGTCCTCAGCCTTAGTGGCTTCGCTGAGTTTGTCCATATTTTACACAGCATAGTTACTGCCTATCCAATTAGCTGCCTACACTCCACAGAAAAATAGTCACTACATATACCCATTTCCCAGCACTACCTCAACTGCCTCAGAGAACTAAGACCGCCATACCCCTGGAGTCTGTCTCATTCTATTCATATCTGTGCTTCCATTCCCAGCTTCCAAGATGACTCATGACCATCCACACTGGAAACACAAATGTCAATACGGCACCAGGACAATGACCATAGCACATCCCCAAACTGTACTTCTTTCATTCTTCACCACATTTCAGATCTTGGCTCTTTCACATGTATGACACATTAGAAAGTAACACTATCACCAACCCAGTAAGGCCACATCAGACCCTGTGCCTAGAGGATCCCCTTTGCCCAACTTGAATATATCTATAGTACTTATTTAGAATATCCCTGTAATCTCTATCTACATAAAACTCAGAGGCAAGAGACTACAATGGTAGAAAATTTGCTAGTGTCAGAACTGTATCATCTCATCCCTCCACAAGAGAAGATGTTCCCACTGTGAAACTAGCCTGAAAAAACCTGTTAGAGGAAACCACACAACTGAAATGCAGAGAAACCAACATAAGGAAACAAGAAACAAAAACCAAGAACATGTCACACCAAGAGAACACAATAATTTCCTAATAGGTGACTTTAACAAATGGATATGTGTAAGGACAATGAACTTCTAAAAAGACAGAGGAAAAAAGGAAAACAATAAATTATTAACCTGATTAATACAAATATAGATAAAAATATTTTTAAAATAAGGAAAAGAAATTCTGGACTCAATGCAAAAACAAAAATTGCTATAGATAGCATCAAAAGCATAACTGATCTAGTATGACAAAGGTTCTCTAGACTTCAAGATGAGTAATTTCAAATTGTGTCTTCAGAGTGTAATCAGGACTTGAGCTGCTGGGGTCTCCTGCTGGCAGTAATTTCTAGGTTCTTTTTATCCTGAACAAAGAATTAGTCAAGATGAGGCAAAATGGTAGCCAGGCTTTACATGTATTAAATGTAGGAAAATAAATGTGCCCCAGAGGGAGTTTAGGGTGGTAAAGAGAGGAAAAGAAGTAGACTACAGCATCTCCTACCTTGAGGACATAAGAGAAAAACAAATAATAAAGAAAGATGAAGGAATATATAGAATAGCACCAAAAGTGCAAATACAGTAATACTTCAATTCATGAATACTTCTTTTCACCCACTGCTATCCAGTTTGCTAACAGAACTATCCAGCAAAACTGACTTCCTTTTGCAAACTCCACAGTGAATACAGTCAGGATGATTGTCCTTGCACTGATGAACACAGCCACAGCTATCTTTACCACACAGGCATGATTGTGGCCATCTTCCTCAGAACTGTGCGATGAATTAAATTCCTGAACTGTGCTTGAGTAAGAGAAATTATTGAAAAAGACCACGAAGACAAGAGGATTGGAAGCCCAAAGAACCGAGACAGAAAACTTCCTAAAACGAAGAAAAATAATTACCCAAGTACAAAACAATCCAAAGTCTCCAATCACAGTTAACCCAAAGATGGTTACACCAGGATATATTATAATCAGACTGTTGAAAATGAAAAACAAAGGCAGGATTTTGAAAGCAGCATCAGGAAACAAAAAATACTCAAAGGAACAAATCAAATAAATTCAAGTCAGGAAAGAGTGAATGCTGAAGTAAAAGGGCTAGTGGAGAAAAAAAAAAAAAAAAAAAAAAAAAACCTGCCATCTAAGAATGTTGTACCTGACAAATCTGCACCTTGGAAACAAAGGAAAGATAAAGATTTTCCTGGACAAACAAAACCTGCAGTAATTTACCATTTTTAGGACATATTTAAAGGAATTGCTACATAGAGTAATTAAAAGTGAAAGAAAAGGACACTAATTGGTAACATAAAAGTATTTGAAGTATGAAACTGGTAAAATAAATGCATGGTAAAATTCTGAACTATCTTATAATATAATGGTGGTAATGTGCATCATTTATATCTTTAGTATACGATTAAAAATAATGCCACAAGTACTAATAGCTATAATAATTTAAGAGATCCATTATATTAAGAGATATAAATTGTGACAACAAAAGCATAAGAGGCAAATAAAAGTATATTATGTTTGATCAAAGATGTGATTAGCTTATAATAGCTTATATTTTATATGAGCATTGTGGTAGTCATAAGTCAAACATCTAGGAAAGATATACAAAAGATAAATAAAATACAGCAAAACAATAGAAAAAAAGCTAATTAAAACAAAAACGTTAAGAGAGAAGAACTGACAAAGGATCTTCAAAACAACTGGAAACTAATTAACAAGACAGCAATAGTGAGTCTTACCTATCAATAATTATCTTGAATATCAAGGGATTAAATTTTCTAATCAAAAGACAATGATTGAGTAAACAAAAATACCTAATCCTTCAAGGTAGCAGAGCAGAGGATAGCTACGAATCACAACATTGCCAAGACCTAGGATTATGATCAAAATATTGTGTATGCCTTGAAACCCTTCCTCCCAAAGTTGTGAAAGGGGAGACCAGGGAGGTGGGGGAGGGTAATGGAGATGGAGAGGAAAGATCAGTTTTATGTATCAAAGTGTGAATCTGCCAAAGTGAAAGCCTTTAATCTGTGTATCCAACAAAAAAGAGAAAAATAAAAATATTAGAAACCCAGTGAGATGTTAGACACATTACCTTGAAAGATACACAGATTGAACGTGTAAAAGGAACAGATATTTCATAACATCAACAAGAAGCACAAAGAAACAGAGTGGGGGAGGGCAGCTGTAATCACATTAACTAAAATAGACTAGGGAGAAATGTGTAAAATGAAACAAAAAAGTTCAGTGTATAATGATGAAGAGATTTACTTACCAAGAAGATGCAAATCATATGTACTTTGGTATGTTTTGTACTTTTATAGGTAGCTTTGAAGCACCTATAAAGCAAATATTAATAGATCTGAAGAGAGAAATAAACTGTAACAGAATAATAGAGGACTTCAACTTCAGCCAGAATCATTCAGATGGAAAACAATGTACTTTAACTATAGCTTAGAGCAAGTGAACGTAGACCCACACCAAACACGTCCCTTTAAGAGCATTCCTCATTTCACTTCAGCCACGTAGAGAGCACTTTGTGGATTAGATCACGTCAGAGTGTGACATACATTTTAATGAATCTAAGAAGACTAAAAGCACAAATATCTTTTACAACCATATGGTATGAAACTAGAAATTAATAATACATAGAAAGAATGTCAGGAACTTAACAAATATGTGGGAATTAATATAATTAGTTCCTAAGCAACTAATAGATCAAAGAAGAAATGACAAGGGAAAGTTTCAAATTTCTTTCAGACAAATAAAAATGGAAATATAGAATACTGAAATTTAAAGAATGCTTCAAAAATAGTTCTGAGAGGAAACTTTGTAGCAGTCAACATCTATTTCAAAAAGGGAAATTCTTACATGACCTAAAGTCAGTTAAGGAACCAGAAAAAAAAAAA